>VZRI01004659.1:0-42811 GCA_013397515.1 Upupa epops
TAAGAATTATGATAAGGAGTAAACACTCAATACATCACATACACTGTATCTGAATGGTTTACATGGAGACTTCCATGCCAACACTTCTGGCTACTCAGTTAACAATACGACCACATGAAAGTTGTAATTTCCCAAACTCACATTTTCTTCTGTTTGTCCTCTGTCTACAGGTTTACTGGAAAAAAAAGCCCCATTTAAGCCCAACCCCAAACACCCAGAAAAACAAAAAAATCCTCAAATAATTAAACCTAGATAACAGAGATTCTAACACAGTTCTATAATACAATATTTGAACGTGAGGAGGATTAGTGTGAAGTGAGAAAATCCATACAATATGATCGCACAGTTAATAAGTTTGTGTGTGTCTGAAACTGCTGCTTGGTAACTGCACAATAAGAAGCCAAAATATTAAATAAAACTTTGTTCTAAGACACACAGACACCATATCATATCAACCTACTGCCCTTTTGTCTGTTAAACAGTCAGCTGCTACCAGATGCTGCAGCTAGAAATGGTCACAGATGGCCATTTGTCCACTTAACAGACTAGAGTGCTCTCCTCCCACTTCCCTTAAAATTGTATCTCAGCTGTACGTGGCTAATAAGAACATCCAAGTATGGTCAACAGGCCATTTGACCTAGTTACAACTGCAGGTCAATTTGGATAACTCTTTAAAGATTTATTCTCCAAACTACCCCTAAGTAAACTATTGCAACACACTTTTAATACTAGATGTCAGGTTCTATATTATTTTCCTGATTACTTGATAGATCACATCTTTTTATGAAATACATTCATAGCGCTATGTGTCAACAGAAGCACCCTCTGGTGCCAGCATCACAAGAGCTACAGGAGGAAACAATTTAGTGATCAGTGGTAAGACTCTAGAGGGACCCACCAAGCTCTGTGCCCTAATCTTTGTCCTGCAAATATTTACCAGTACTCCTTAAAATATTAACAGACTATCATGTAGAGAGGGACCTGGGTGTCTTGGTGGATAGTAGCCTCAACATAAGCAAACAGAATGCTGCTGAGGCAAGGAGGGCCAACAGGATGCTGGGCTACATTAAGAAAGGCATCACCAGCAGAGATAAAGATGTTATCTTGCCACTTTACTCAGCACTGGTCAGACTCCAGCTTGAGTACTGCATTCAGTTTTGGTCCCCACTATGCAAAAAAGATGCAGATAGACTGGAAAGGGTCCAGAAGAGGGCAACCAGGATGATCAGGGGACTGAAAGACCTCCCATACAAACAAAGGCTAAGCAAACTGAGTCTGTTCAGCCTTGAGAAGAGAATGTTTAGGGGGGACCTTATTGCGATGTTCCAGTCCATCAAAGGTGGCTACCAAGAGGATAGAGACTCCCTTTTCACAAGGATTCCTGGAGAAAGGACAAGGGGGAACGGTTACAAGTTGCTCCAGGAGAGATTTCAACTGGATTCAAGAGGAAAGTTTTTCATGGTGAGAGCTGTGAGACAGTGGAATGGTCTTCCAAGGGAAATGGTGGATTGCTCAACTTTAAAAGCAAACTTTAGGTTTTTAAAGTTAAGATAGGTGGCTAAATCTACTGTTGCCTTACAGGTCCAATGATTTAAGGTCTCTAAGATACCCTTTGACTTCACTGGCATCCAGAACACTTAAATATTTTATACACTCACCCAAACCACTGACAGTATATTCAAGATCACTGGCATCCAGCAGAATGGGTCCATTCTCCTGTTGGCCTTCTTCCTTGTAATAGAGCTTGTACCCTTGAATAGTTGCCGTGTCCTCCGAGTCCTTCTGCCATTGTACTGTAATGGTTGTACAGTTCATCGGCTCCAAAAGCAGTTCAGGAGACTTTGGTGCTGGTTTTAGAGAAACATACGTAATATTCTTATATTCTAAAAAATCTATGTAGTATTCTTATGTTCTAGAAGCAATTAATTTTCACACAAACAACTGGGTATTCATCAGTCCAAATTTCACTCAGGACTTTAATTGTAGCTCATCCTGTACTCAGATAATTATTTGTTTAATATGATGCCAGACTTTTTATAAGCTGATCTAACAGCTTAAATTTGGAGAAATCAGAATAGAAACATGTTTGAATTCTTTATCTGAATGTATAAAGAAATAGATTTTAGAAGGTAGCTGGTTTCAAACAACAACTCTTCCAAAAGGTAGTTACAAAATTTTCTGGTTTAAAGTGATCCACAGAAAACATGATTAACAATAACTACACACTTCAACAAGTGCTAATAATTCAATAACATAGCCAAAACTCAATGAAATCCAGAGGGAATAGTTATGGACTACAGCTAGGAATTGAACTTAAGTATCTACATCTTTTTCAAGTTATTTTTCCCAAGCCAAAAGCTCTTTTGCTTATTACTAAATAAATAATGTCATCCAAAGCTCAATTATAACAACTGAAATTAGATTCAGCTATTAACTTGTATATTCAAAACATATTGTGCATTGTTTGTACTGAATGTATTAACTCAGATGTCACATCCCAGTTTGCAGAAATGTATTTTATCCTGAACAGTAGGGTCTGAGGTTGTTGGATTTCTTATTTGAATTCCACAGAAGAAAGCTGGATTATCACTGGAAACCGGTCTAGAACATTAAAGCAGCTCACAAACATGAATCAAAAGTTTCCTGTGACCATCAACATGTGGAAACTATTGAAAACTGACACCAAGACAATATATCAGCTTTTCCTTCTCCAGTCACATATAAGACAGGCCTTTCATAAGACAGATTATTTCCTTTTCAACTTTGGACCCTGAAACAAGATATTAACTGCATTTAATTCATTAAAAGAAAATGAAGTTTTTGTGGATTATGTCCAGAATTATGGTAAGAATCACAGCTAGAACATGAATTTCTAGATCATCAAAACAAGAACATGTCACAAGGAAATCTATTTCACATCCTTGCACTCCCCATCCGGAAAAAAATCCTGTAGCCTTTGGGTGAAGCCTATAGTTGACCCCATCTCCAGACTGTAAAGAATTACCTTTCACACTTGTAGCCTTGGGAGTCCGGTGGGAAGTCCACAGCGATGCCTCTCCCCAGCCAATCCTTGTGGCAGCAGTGATACGAACCAAGTACACGCTGTCAGGCCTCAGGCCTTCGAGGAAATACTCATCTGACGTCCCTGGCAGCTCCAGGACTTGAACTTTGGTCTCAGTGCTGAGACGGAAAGACAGGCGGTACAGGACTACCTGGCCTCTCCTGTACTTTGCAGGAATTGGCAACCAAGAGATGAGAATATCTGTAGGACTCCTGCTGGTCAGACTAATCTCTGGAGCTCTCAACGGAACTAAAAAGGAAATGACAAAGCTTCTGAGCTCAGGGAAAAGAGAGACAGTATTTTCATCTGACACCTTAGGTTATGATGAGGTGCCAGTAATCTAAAAGTAAATAATCCAAGACATTTTGTGAAATGGTGTTTATTTTAAGGATAAATTCTTTCATCTTGTACAAGCAGCAGAGCCTTAGCAACTTCCTTTCTGTAAGGGCCCCAACATTTCAGCAGCCCTGAGGAAAAAGGCCTGGGGGCATTGGTAGGCAAGAAGCTGGACATGAGCAGAGTGTGTGCACTTGCAGCCCAGAAGGCAAATCGCATCCTAGGCTGCATACAAAGAAGTGTGGCCAGCAGATCAGGAGAGAAGACTCTGCCCCTCTGCTTTGCCCTGGTGAGACCTCACCTGAAGTCCTGAGTCCAGCCTCTGGAGCCCCCCAATACAACAAGGCTGTGGACCTGACGGAGAGGGTCCAGAGGAGGCAAAGAAAATGATGAGGGGTCTGGAGCACCTCTGCTTCAAGGACTGGCTGAAGGAGCTGGGTTTGTTCAGCCTCCAGAAGAGAAGGCTCTGGGGGGACCTGAGAGTGATCTTCCAATACCTGAAGTGGCCCACAAGAAGACTGAACAGGTACTGTTTACAAAGGCCTTTAATGACAGGACAAGGGTCAGTGGCTTCAAATTAGAGAAGGGGAGATTTAAATTGCCTATTAGGAAGAAGTTCTTCAGCAGGAAGGTAGTTGAATACTGGAGCAGGCTGTCCAAGGAGGTAGGTGAGACCCCATCCCTGGATGCTGGACAAGGCTCTAGACAGCCTGATCTAGCTGAGGATGTCCGTGAGCACTGCAGGGAGGTTGTACTAAGATGACTTTTGGAGGTCCCTTCCAACTCAGGCCAAATGATTCTGTGATTTCCTTCTCTTATTGTTGCCAGCAGCAATCAAAGGCAATTAGCACCTTACTATGCTGACCAACTGTCAAGGTTAGATACAATAGTTTAAACACAGAACCTAGACAACAACCTGTGCTGTTGAAGACCCAGCGCATGTCCTTCCACCAGTCACACAATGAGGGTAGTAACACCTGCAAAGAGGCAGACAACCAGCAGCGTTTCATGCTGCCAAACCTTAACCCTACCAGAATTTATCGGTGTAGTCCATTAGAACTGATTAAACAGTTCACTGTTGCTGTGATATTCAGGTTAGTTAGACCACTGTACAGAGTCAGTTAGTAGAGTCTTCTATGAAATTCTGATTTTACTAACAGACAAAAAGAAAGAAAGGAAAAAAAAAACCAAAACAGGTTATTTTTTTAAATCAAAATTTTCCTCCAAAATCTGCAAAAGTTGCAGTGGGTGTGCACTTTGATTCTTGTTTCAGATTCTCAAGAGGCATAGAGACCTAGGCTACCATCAAATTCTCCACACTGAGAGAGTTCTTAAAGTTCTAAAATAGCTTTGACATTATTTAATTAAATGTCTATTACACAGTGTCTTTTTCTACACTGAAAGACAATGTTTCTCTGTCAGAATATTGTTTAATTCTCATTCTTTTCATTAGCTGGCTCTGTCACACATCGATCCACTTAAGGGTAGAGATGCCCTATAGATAGATCTGGACAGGCTGAATTGAGGGGTTGAGGTCAACTTCAACAGGCCCAGAACCAGGTCCTACACTTGGGTCACAACAACCCAGTGCAACATCACAGGTAGGTTTCATGGAGCATGGCTAGCAAGCTGGTTAACAGAAAAGCACCTGGGGATACTGATTAATCATTGGATAAATATGAGCCAGCAGTGTGCCCAAGTGGCCAAGAAGGCTAATGGCATTCTGCCTTGTATCAAAAATAGTGTGGCCAGCAGTAGGGAAGTAACTGTCCCCCTGTACTCAGCACTGGTGAGGCCACACCTTGAATACTGGGTTCAGTTTTGGGCCCATCACTACCAGAAAGACATTGAGATGCTGGAGTGGGTCCAGAGAAGGGCAACAAGGTTGGTGAAGGGTCTGCAGAACAAAGCTTGTGAGGAGCAGCTGACAGAGATGGGGTTGGTTAGTCTGGAGAAAAGGAGGCTGAGAGAAAAACCTTATTGCTGTCTACAACTACTTTAAAGGAGGGTGTAGGGAGGTGGAGGTTGGTCTCTTCTTACAAGGAACAAGTGACAGGACAAGAAGAAATTGTTTTGACTTGTGCCAGAGGAAGCTTAGGTTAGACATTAGGAAAAACCTCTATTGAAAGGGTCATCAGGCCTCAGAACAGGCTGCCCAGGGTAGGGGTTCAGTTGTCAACTCTGGATGTGTTTCGAAGTCATGCAGATCTGGAGCTTAGGGACACAGTTTAACAGTGGACTTGGTATGGTTTGTTAATGGTTGGACTCGATCTTAAAGGTCTCTTCCAACCTAAACAATCCTATAATTTTATGACTATGTATATTTAGAGGTCTCACTGATGTCAATGGAAATTTGCGATCCAGTGCTGCTAGCACTGGATCGCAAATTTCTAATCAGTGCAAATAAAAATCTGTATCAGTTGTACTGGTCTTACCATCTTCAAGGGTGTGCTGAGTGACGTAATCTGACATCTGACTGGCTCCCAGGGGCATATAAGCTACAATATAGAAGGTGTAGTTGCTAGCTGGTTCCAAGTCATCAATGATGTAATGAGTTGTATCATTTCCAATGACAACTTGGTACTCTTCATTATTTAAACCTGGCATAAAACAAGGGTTAGACAAACAAGAATCTTTAAACATCACAGTCTCTTGGCCTTAAGATCTTAGAGTTATTTATTAGTATTTTCAACACTACTAAGTAAAAAGCTTCTTTATGCACAGGAGTAACTGTGTCTTGCTGTAGTGTACATTATGGTGTTTCAGGATTTTCTTGAGTAAGGGATGCTGAATGAACTCCTAAATCCTTTGTAGAACCAGTCACAACAAACTGTGCCCAATGTACAGTAACACGACAAGCTCTAATAGCCTTATCACCCTAAGCTTCTCAGTCATCTGAGCTTCTCAATTTATTTGTTTAGAGTCAGGAATGTTTTTTCCAAAACCTATTTACAAAGCCTTTCTATAGCAGACTGTGAAGAATGTGGGGGCCCCACTTCTTCAAAAACAAAACAAACACATCCCCCCCAAAAAAAAGACATAAAGAATTTATTCTGTAAAAAGGATCTCATTTTAACCTTGCAAATTCTATTACACTTCACATTTTTTTTCCTTCATTTGGACAAAGGCCAACAAGAACAGAGCAGAATGAGCTTCACAAACGTTAAACTCCTTAGTGAGCTGTTAAAAAAAAATTCCCAGCAATTCACATTAAAATGTGCATAGCAATGCATGCAACTGTCCTTGTCTGTCCCAGGCTTTATTATATAAAGGAGGGCTGTAAAGTGGAGTTGGTGTGGTGGAAGCTGCTGTGTTAATGAACAATTCACACCAAGCACACATCAACTTAATCCAAACTCTGTAAGAGCCAGCTCCTTCTCTATATGACTGAATTTATAAACAAAACGAAAGACAAATTCCACCATTAAGTTTTCCCACATTTCTGAATTAACTTGATAGCATTTTAATTAGACACGATTATGAGCATCTCACAACAGAGTAGTTAATGGCTTGTTAATTAGGAACTGCAAGGCACGATTTCTGACCTACTAAACAAGATCCTTGAGCTCAAATTAAAAGGACTTGTTCTCTCATTGAATAGATTGCTAGACGTCATACAGGGGCCCTAATGAAACAGCCATAATAGAGAAGAAGGCTTGCCTTCCACCACAATCAGTGTTCCTTTTGTGCCTTTTCTAAATCACTAACAAGGAATGAACACACTCCAACATGCACACTCATCCGACCCTTATTCCTCTTGCTACTATGACCCCTATTTAAATGGAAAATATTGCACTTAAAGAAACAAAACTCAAAACCACAAAAACCCCATCTGTTAGTTTCTTCAACTAAATTGATTAAAACTCTTTTTTTAGCAGTTTTTTTTTTTAACTAGGGACAAGGACCTGAATCTGTTTTTACAGTGAAACAACAGGATACTCGACTTGTGAAATTAAAACTGTGAGTGATGGGATCTTTTGTATTCAAATACCTACCATATTAAGAAGGCTAGAGAAAATACAAATGATTAGTGTATTATCCCAGTTTTCATTCTTATTTAATGCTCATGGAAACACAAGCATCAGCACAATTCAGAAGCACTGATATTCTTTTGCAATAAAATGTTCACACAAATGTGGTTCCTAACTAAAACAATATACAAGCAATATATGAACATAAAAAAATAAAGTTACACGTGAGAAGCTTTAAGCAAAGAAATACTATAGCGAACTCAGATACATGTGAGATGACTTCTAATCTTCATTAGTGTCCAAATCAGGGTGTGAGAGCACATTGGGGAAAAGAGAGGCTGAAAAAAATAATGAAAGCAATACATTGATGCAAACCATTTCCATTACATAATGATCCAGAATTCTTACAGAGTAAATAGGCTGCTGTGATACCATTGTATCACTACTGTAGGCCCATACGGCACGAATGTCATCTGCAGTTACGTCATCTTAATATTTGATTTGCATTTCTTTAAATGGAGTCACTAAATTTCCTTTAGAGAGATGGCTGTTGCAATGCTTCCTCAAAAAGGCATTTTCTAGATGTGTTATAATGTCTGTGATCACCATTGGCACTACTCCTCTTAACACAGCCCTCCCTGCGTCAATTTCTTTACTAATATAAAAGGATAACTCATCTGGAGTATTGTGTCCAGTTCTGGGCCCCTCAGTTCAAGAAGGACACAGAACTGCTGGAGGGTGTCCAGCATAGAGTAACAAAGATGAGGAAGGAAGTAGAACACCTCCCTTATGAGGAAAGGCTGAGGGAGCTGGGTCTCTTAAGCTTGGAGGAGGCTAAGGGGTGACCTCATTAATGTCTGTAAATATGTGAGAGGTGGTTGTCAGGAGGATGGAGCCAGGCTCTCCTCAAGGTCATCTAGTGATAGGACAAGGGGCGATGGAACAGAGAAGGTTCCATATAAATATCACAAGTGAGGGTAACGGAGCACTGGAGCAGGCTGCCCAGGGAGGTTGTGGGGTCTCCTTCTCTGGAGATGTTAAAAGACCTACGTTGATATGTTCCTGTGCAACTTGGTCTAGGTGATCCTGCTGTGGCAGGGGGATTGGACTAGATGATCTTTTGAGGTCCCTTTCAGTCCCTAATGATTCTATGATACACAGCAGCATGGCATTAAATAGGGTAAATATCACAAGACTGCCTGGAAAGGAGGAAAAAACAGAGAAAGCAAGTTCCAATAGATCAAGTTTTTTGGTTGGTTGCTTGCTTTGGTTTGGAGTTTGTTTTGGTTTTTAACCCAAGATAAGCTACTGTCTCATTTCATAAGCAAGGAAATTAAGTAGGGCTTGCAAAACATTTTTCCAGAGAGCATATTCCAGATGATACCTCCATTCATGACTGTGCAAGAGCATTTCCTGCACAAATACACACTGCCCTAAGGACAGCTTTCCACTTTCCTTTGACGTTGCCAGGTCTCTGCTCCTTCCACTGTCACTGGATACACAATTATCCACACAATTTATCCAGTGTGACTTAAGAAGGGGTTATGAGCACAGTATCTCAGTGACTGAATGCATAGAGGGTAATTTCCCACACCTTTCGTCCTCATTATGTTTTAAAACTCTCTCCCTCCTTCAGACAAAATTCTCTTGTGTCCTAAAACATCCCACTTGCAAAAGCAAAGGCAGCTATTCTACCACCAGTATTAGAGTAATTACGCTGTCCTTCCTGTCCTCTGCTCAGCAGATGGTAGACTGGTATTCCACACAGCGCTGAGCATCTGCAGTGCTGTCCTTGAAAAAAACACTTAGTGAATAGAAATGGGAAAGAAAACACTCCTAGAAAAAAAAAGCACTACACTGCAGCTTGGTTCCAGCCACACATCTAATGGATTTTCAAGTCACTGACTTGAAAACTCCCTGTTCCCTTTTATAATGGAATTTATATATCATAATTTCAGAGGCTATCCCATCATTTTAGAGTTTTAGGATGCTTTTCTCCTTATAAGAGACCAAGTGGTAAAAGGAGAACAGATTTTACCATTCAGCCAATATTCTTTCCAAGAGAAGATAGTTAAGCCAATAAAGTATTCATTATTCTAGTCCAAAATAAGTGAAAGCCAGTAAAGTCATAAGAATTTGAAGATCTAGACCAAAGAGCTGTGTCTGGTGCATAGTTCAACTCTGCAAGTCTCCGGCATTCTGTGGTGTGCTCTGTCCTTCCCTGACAAGCACACACTCACATACAGAGTAGGCAGAAGCTCCTGCTGAGGACAGAAGGATATCCAGACAGCAGTATGGAAGTTCCGTGTATTAAAATCCACTCAATACAAAAACTGCTCACTGGAGCAATCAGACTGGGGTGAGTTAAAAGAACACACAGTCCCATAAATGAGATGAAGGGGCAAAAGCATTTTTCTCCATGCATGCCTATTCCTTACAACATGCATTTACACATTGATATAGCCTGGCTATGAACCATTCAAATCTTGGCAAGAAGTTTCATGCCCTCACCACATGCAATAGTTAAATAGTATTGAAACTACGCTGCTTACCTTCTGCTTTCATGTAATGCACAGAGTATGCGATCACCTTGTCTGAATTATACAGCGGCCTCTCCCACGCTAGCAGGATGGCTGAGCTTGACATCGTTTCAGCATGAACATTATAAGGTGCACTGGGTCTGTCTTCTGACATAACCACAGTAAGCCTGGCCCTGGAGAGAATCGATCCCTGGCTGTTCTCAGCCATGCACTGATAAATGGCATCATCTTCAGGAATGATCTGGTTAATCACCAGTTTGCTGAATACAAAAGGAAGAAAAAGGGGGGGGGGGACAGTTGCATCTTGGATAAACTTAGCTCTGCATAATGCAACAACAGTTTGCATCATGTTTTAGTGTCATTGATTTGTATGCCGTAAACTCTTCTATTAGAAATGGATGGGCAGCTGAGGAATTTATCAACTGGGAGTGTTCCTCAAAACCTGCCATATTTATGTTTGTGCCTGTAAAGCTGGGCACAGGGAAAACAAACCTGTAAATCTGTCTGTAAAAAATAGACCTTAGGCTTGTCATTTCTTAACCAACTCCTAATAATAAGCTGCTTACTTTACAGAAGTAGTGATATTTAGCTTTAAACAACTAGGAAGATTTTGGTGTTCACTAATCTACCGTAAATCTAGAGCAACTTTGTGGTGAAACTCTTCAGTTTCCCCCTCTGGTAGGCAGTGCTCACAAAAGCTTTGCTGATTATTTTAAGTATTGACTAATCTGCACTCCTTCTGACAAGGAAATGCCAAAACTATGTTCAATGTCCAATTTTGTATTTACTTGAGTTCTATCTTGCTTGGCTATGCATAGTTACTAGAATGTCATCACTTGGTAACACATCACTAAGCAGAGCTCCCATACAGCAATTGTAATCTTACCTGTTGTACATTTTTATTCTGCCATTGGAGTGTATCTTCCTTCCATTTTTTAACCATGAGATTTTAGGGGCAGGATTTCCTTCTGCCTGACAGGCAAAACGAGCAGTTCCAGCTCTAGGTCTTGTTAAACTTTCTGGCCATTCCACAAATGAAGGTGGAGCTACAGGTAAGTAAGGGGATTAAAAAAAAAAAGTCAAGCTCATGAAGCACACATACATATTACATATCTCTACCTTGTTACAAGATTACTTTCTGTGCTGAAAGCCTAGGCTGCACCTGGGTATCTCAAAGTGCAAATGAACTGCTAGTTTCTATCTCAAATGTTGAGTATCTTACACTTCTCATCTAAGTCTAAGAGTCCCTTCCAACCCAGACCATTCAATGATTCTATGAAGACAACAGAAGGCGGCAATCATAGTTCTGTGATCTGTCTCATCTCTGCAGTCTCCTCTACAGCCCTTGGTTTGAGCTATATTTGAGATAAAAATTCAGCCCAGCACACAACACAACTCAAGACAGACACAAGATGTTAAAACACACACTGGAAGTCAAAGCAGACTTACCTAGCACTGCAAGAGTTGCCATCGCTACTGTGAAGTTCCGTGTGCCTGGAATAGTGGCTCGGCAGGCATACACCCCTGCATGCTGCACCTTTACATCAGAGATCATGAGGTTCCCATTTCCAAGGACACGAGTGCTGAAGACATCAATAGACTTGTGGTCTATTTGGGAGAGTGGGTGAAATGGGGTTACAACGCTGTGTATTGGGTTGCCTGGGCAGTAGTAGCATACAGTTTAAAAGCCAAAAGATAGAAAGGGAAGTAACAGATGAGCTTTCAACATTTGCTTTGCTCTTCATTCCAGTTATCTGACCATTCAGATGGTTAGACCTCATCACTTTTTAAGTGTTTTATAGCTGACATTTATCACCAGAGCTATAAAACAAACGCTACCTCCTCAGTTAGCCTCTCCCATTGCATGTATGTCCTTCTGCATTACACTGGGGATAAAATGTGTATATTTGATTACCATCTGTTTTCACAGCAAATGCTCTGTAGCTGTTGGGTAATTTCCTTCTTACTTGTTTGTCTATAGATGCCACTCAATTGACCAAGAAAGATAGCATTATTTTTTCCCACTTTTAGAAATAAAAAAGTAGAAGACCTTTCATTATTTGCTGCTACAAGTACAGCCCTGGCTTTCATGCTTAAGTACACATTAGAGTCAAACCAGAGGTGGTTCTCATTGAAAAATTTGAAGCACTGATGAACATTATTCTTCTCACCGCATTCCTTCTCTTCTTCCAGGCAGAGTACTCAAGGTTTGACTACACTTGGCTTCATTTGGAGTACACATAGTCCAAATGATCCATTCACACAAGGTCAAAACCACATTAAGAAAGTGCATCTAAGAAGAGGGGCAGAAACTCTTACATGATGGTTTCATAGGAAGCAATCACCCCAACCTGCATGAACCATCCATCACTGAAGATAACCACTTCCAAGCACTTCTCCCACACTGACTAACAGCAGACACAAAGAGCCCAAACCTTCAAAGAAACTCAGAGCTTCTTAAAAGCAGTATGAAATTACACAACTAAAAGTCTTTTGGTTATCCTACCTCAACCTATTAATCGTGAAGCCTCAGAACAGGAACCTAATTGCTGAACTCCTTTCTCTCCAGTTCCACTTCCTTGCCACAGACTGAATATCACATGCTGTAATTTTAAGACCTACCTAACCGGCTCCATGAGATGATTGGCTTTGGATTCCCTGTGGCTACACACTCCAGTACCACAGTCTGATGAAGAGATGCTGTAATGTTTTGAGGGCCAGCTATTATAGATGGCTTGTGAAAAAGCTTCAAGTCAGAGGCTTTGAAGGGGAAAAAAAACCAAAAAAAAAAAAAAAAAAAAAAAAAAATCAAAGAATATCAAAGTGAGAACAAATCAATAAAAATCTCAACTAATTCTGAATAAAACATGATTTTTTTTAAGGATGCTTAAAATAAAATTAACACCAAAGCCACCATATTGGAAACTTAGCCCGAACGATATTTTAGCCATGTGATACAAGTATGGAAAAATTATTATTTGAGCAAATGATACAGAAAATAGTTACAGTTTTGCAATAAATGTGTTTCTGGTATAGAATGAAAAAGAATATAATGCCATTGATAAAAAATGCCACATGATAAGTACCTGGAACAACAGTGAGCACTGCCTCGGTGCTTTTACGTCTATTGGCTATTGTTGTGGCAACACATCGGTAACTCCCAGCATCCTTCCGTTGAACACTATATATCTGGAGAACTCCAGTAGGTAGAGAAGTTATCCTTTCACAGAAACAAACAAAAAAGGAAATGTAGAGAAATGTTCAGCCTGTAAATAACGTCATAGAATTAACTATCTGGTTTACAAACAGTGCTACAGCAACCTGGAAATGACAGGCTGGAGACTCAAGAGCATTCTCTACATGTGAACCAACTCTACATTTCTGAACTGCAGATGACATTCCCTTCAACACCACCAGGAGAGCAAAGGAATTTACTTTTAACAAGCAGATCTTTTTCACTCTCTGAAGCAACCAAGCCAACCTTATTTGTCCAGATCCTACATATATGGTGTTCAGGTTGGCTGATTTTTAGCACCAATTTCTGATACACAGTTGTAACTTGTGTATGGTTCCTAGAAGCCCATCTATGCTTTCCAATTTTTAATTTTTTTACCTTGCTTTGCATGCCAGGCACCATAGAATCACAGACTGCATTGGGTTGCAAAGGACTTTTTCTGCTTGGAGAAGGTTCAAAATTATCCCAGAAAATATGATCTCCTGAAGTATTAACTCTCCATACCTGTCTGTGACCAGAGGTAGAGTTGTCCGATTCACTTCCCATGTCACAGTGGCAGGAGGGTTTGCTGTGATTTTACAGGCAAATCGAGCTACTCCACCCTCTTGGACCTCAGTTGAAAGCGGATGGACTTCAAATGCAGAAATGGCTAAAAGTAAGAAAACATTGAATTTAAAGGACTAAAGTGAGGAAACATTCCTGGCCAAAACAAACTCCAGATGATAGATCCGCTTGCAAAAATACCCACAAGTACTTCAAATAGCCCTCTTTGCTTTTCAAAGAAAGATTTCCTCCTTTCTATGTCTAGCTGCTCAATAGGATGATTTCACTGGTTGAAGATTTACTTCAAATAAGTGTGTTTTAAACTAATTTGAAGCAAAAATGTTTCAATCAAAACTGGAATTGAACCTTCAAGTAGAATTAGGCATACAAATTGACTGGCACGAAGCCAGAAATCTTATCAACTATGAAACTAATTACATTTATGCCACAATTAGTTTAGGACTGGCCCCACTACACTTAAAAACAAACGTTGACTGCAACAGTAAATTTACAAAACAACACTTTGCTCCTGACAGTCATATTTTGGTCCTTTAGTAACAGTCACTTTAGTAAAATCAAGTTGACAAGTTTATGGTTGATACGGAAAAGAAGAAATCAAACCCAACATAGGTCTAAAAATACGTACATTTGTGTAACAACACTTTCACCCCAAGAGTCTGAGCAGTAGTCCCCAAGGGGATGCCTGATGCATAGGATACCACAATAATTTTGATCATTTACAACTGAAGGGGTTCATAAGATTGAGCCAAATAAATTGGCAGATCAATAAATACCTTTCAGCTAACAGACATCTGAAATATGATTAGTAGTTAGACTTCTTTACAGAGAAAATAAAAGCCAAAAAGGAAGAGAATAAAACCTCCTGTAATATTTATTTGCTGACACTTAAACATAACAGAAAAAGCAACTCTTCAGAGACAATTCCTTTGGGAAAACTTGCAACACAAAATTCCACACACATTTCCACCCCTGTAACCGCAAAGGGAACAGTGTCTGCATGAAAGCTATGGTATTGATTTGATTTTTTAAAAAGTAGATTTTGAATAAATTTCTGTTCTTACGGGAATTATATAGAAACACAGTTTCCATCAACAAACCAATATTAGTAATTGCCCATCTCTTAACATTCAAGCTTTGGGTTGAAATAATTCCTCTATTTTAGTTGTTAATTAATTGAAATGGGTTTTCATCCTATTTACTTCAACATGTTCTCAATAATACTGTTCTGAACCAAGGATACACAGAGTAATGACGCACACTAAGCATTTCACCAAATACTCCTTCCCCAGTTTCTTGATTCAATTGCATAGCATCAAGAGATTAATGCTGGAGTATGAAGGAAATGAGACATCACCTGGCTGCCTTCCTTTCCATGCACAAACTAACTCCTAAGGTGGACCTAACTACATACTTTAATGATTCCTATTACTAGTAGAGCTATTTCACTTCCCAGGTCAAAATAAATCCTTTCTGTTGTCCTGCACATTCCTGTAGTTGCATCAGCACTGTAGGAATGGGCGTATCAGTAAAGCAAAAGCATCACAGCTCTGTGAACAGACCTCCAAAAGACTGTGATTAACACGTCAACTGGACCACCTTGAACACCATCAGCAAGATCACCTGAAAGCATTTGCAGCTGCAGGGTGCAATCACTACAGCTGTTGGAAACTAGGTCTGGCACCTCAGATGTAATTCAGATTCCCATAATGCAGAGATGGTCCTGCTATGTATCTTTATAGAAGGACATCGAAGTGCTGGAGCAGGCTCAAAGAAGGGCAAGGAAGCTGGTGGAGGGCCTGGAGGACAGATCTGATGAGGAGCATCTGAGGGAATTGTGGTTGTTTAGTCTGAAGAAGAGGAGATTGAGGGGAGAACTTACTGCTCTGCATCTACCTGAAAAGAGGCTGGAGAAAGGAGGGGGCGGTCCCTTCTCTGAGGTCACCAGCAATAGAACAAACGGAAATGGCCTCAAGTTGTGCCAGGGGAGGTTTAGATTTGGTGTCAGGAAAAAATTCTTCCCCAAAAGAGTGACCAGGGATTGGAACAGGCTGCACAAGGAGAGGGTAGAGTCACTGTCCTTGGAGGGGTTAAAAAAAGGAGTTGCTGTGGCCTTGTGGGACAAGGTTTAGTGGGTAGGGCAGGGTTGGTTTGATGGTTGGACTGGATCATCTTGTAGGTCTTTTCCAATCTTAATGATTCTATGATTTATGCCCAATCCTGCATTTTGGGCAGTAAGAACTAGTCTGCTTAGCTTTTAAAATACAATTTCTAGGAATGTGATACAGGCACAGATAATCAGAACAGCATGAACTGATGCAACATGAGTCTCAGAGCCATCACATAACACAACTGCATCACACAACCACTGGTGGTATAAGAATGGACTGTTTTAATATGTCAGAAGGGTCATTACACAGCATACAATGCTCTGACACACCTTTAAAGGCTTATCTGCACCTAAAAATTACATCCAGAATTTTCTTATAATGGTAGAAGTATTTAAAGGGACAGAGTGAGACAACAGAAGCAGAGGTTTGGGGTTTCATTTCTGTATATAAAACTAATAATGTCTTTTCATGCATCCGGTACATTACAGCTGAAGACTAAAGACAGACTTGAAACTGTCAGGAACTACAGAAGGAACTCAGAAAAATGAGTATTTGACAGAACACAACAGATCTTTGTGATAAGCAAGCAATAACAGATGCATAAAACCAAGGCAAGTTATTAACTGAAGCTGGTATTTGAAGATCACTTTTTCATGGATTTCTCAGAAAAGGAGTCTTTCAAGATAGCAAAAGTCAGAACTACAGAGAATTTCAGAAAAATCTTGAAAAATAAACTCTTTAATGTCGCTAAATGTGGTTTTAGGATCAAGAAAATCCCCACTTATTTTGTGTCTAAAATGACACTATTTATCAGTTTATCTCACTACTTGCTCCTTCTGTATCTTGTTTCCTTTCACAAATCTCTACTTTTGTCTTAATTCTGACTTTCTCCAGTAAAACCTGTTTGCACAAGTTTGTTGCTCTCTCCTGAAACCTGACCTCTTTGTAACAGGTTGTTTTCATGGCAAGGCCGATACCAACTCAGAACGACAAGAATAAGTCATTAAAGTAGTGCTGTTAAGAGACCAGAACTCTATAAAATGGATAAAAAACAAAGTCCTAAGTGGCATATGTTGGTCCCAAAAATAACCCAGCAAAATGCAGTAAATCTAAGTGCCTTTTTATTTGAGTTTTCTCCCTCTTCTCTACTTTATTCTAATAATTTTATTCCCAGATTTAGAGCCAAAAGAAAACTCACTCCAAGAACCTGCTTACAGAATGGAAAACGATAGCTAAAATCTTTTGCAGCTTTTAATTATTGAAGTTTGAAACTTTTAACAATTGCTAGAAATACTTCCATAAATTACTGCACTTGAAGTGTTGGGAGCATGTGTTTGTACAGTTACTTTAGAGTATGAATATCTGTCGTGGCATAAAACAATTACGTCCAGTAAAGTTATCTACGCAGAGAGAAAGCCAAGTCCAGTTCGCATATGAGCTCCTTCATGTCAGTTCTGATGTTGCATCACCACATTCATCACTGAGGCAAATATCCACAGGCTCAAAAACCAAATCACAAACTGATGAACCTTACACAACTTGCATACTGTTCTGCATGCATGAAAAAAATTCACAGTCACAGAATCATTAAGGTTGGAAGAGACCTCCAAAATCACCAAGTCCAATCATCAGCCTAACTCCACCATGCACACTAAACCATGTTTTTGAGCACCAAAGTTTTTTACCCCTCCAGGGATGGCGACTCAACCCCCTCCCTGGGCAGCCTGTTCCAACCCCAACCACTCTGTCAGAGAAGAAATATTTCCTGATGTCCAATCTCAACACCCCCTGGCTCACTTGAGGCTCTTGTTCAATCATTACTGACTTCAGAGACCCCCATTTCTCAATACCCTCCTTTCAGGTAGCTGTAAAGAGCAATAAGGTCTCTCCTCAACCTCCTTTTCTCCAGACTAAACAACCCCAGCTGTAAAGTCTGATAAAACAGGATTTCTAGGATGCAGGTAGACAGCTCTTGAGGCATTTAAAATGCCACGTTTTTAATAAGCTGCTGTACAAAGCAGCTAATACATCAAGTCACACAGAAGCACATAGTCTGTAAATGTCAGCTAGGAGGATGTGTATTTTGTTCAAGGAACTGGGAACGTGCTGCTTCTAGCTTACTGAGGACTACCCACTACTATTTATGAGGAGCGTATGAGGAAGCTAGGGCTGTATAGCCTGAGGAAGAGGAGGTTGAGGGGAGACCTTACTACCCTCTATGACTGCCTGAAGGGACATCATAGAGAGGTGGGTGCTGGTCTCTTCTCACAGATCATTAGCAACAGAANTTTCACTGAAAGAGCAGCCAGATCTTGGAACAGGCTGCCCAGGGAGGGGGTTGAGTCCCCATCCCTAGAGGTGTTTAAAGATCGTTTAGATGTGGTGCTTAGAGATCTGGTCTTGAGGTAAACTTGGTAGAGTAGGGGTATTGGTCAAACTTTATGATCTTGAAGGTCTTTTCCAACCTTAATGAATCTACGATCCTATGACTACCATACTGAACACAGAGCTACAGTTGAAGAAAATGATTATAATGCACAGCTTTTCCTTACAGATTCTCATGGAGTGTTTTGGTCCAAATTATATCTGCTTTCAGCAAAACACCATGGACAATTCAGATGACTATACCCCATGGACATTGTCTGCTCTGCAGAAACTCAGAATCTGCAGTGATGTGGATCAATGGGGAGGGAAGTCAGTAGGATCTCATGCTAAGATGCTAAGAGAACGTCTGCATAGTGTCACTCTGACTTCTCCCAACGCATTAATTTCCTCTGTTTAAAGAAAATAAAATTTAATCAACGAGAAAAAGAAGAACAAATTGAAAGAATTCCAGCAATTATGTCCATTACTTATATAGACCACTTAAAAAGAAAAAGCTTGAACTTTGCAAGAAAGTATTAGTAGATCCAAAATTCTATGAACTTTCTGGAAAATAACCAGAAAACAATCTCCTTTTGTCACAATGCTACACCTACAGCAGAAGGTGACTCAAGAGTAAACAAGATTTTATTGCTAAATTGCGATCAGATGAAGACAGCAGCAACGTGCTAAAGAGCATAGCATCACACAATTACGACATAAACATATGAGGAACAAACCATCTAACATCCTCTTCACTGAGCTGGATAAAATCCAGTTTTTAAGATGATAGTTCAGACTTGTATTGAAGAAGGAGTCCAGTCTTAGACTACTACATTAGAGCACTACAATTAAGTAACAGAGAGGTTAAACAAGACAAACTTCTGCATCGATTTAACACTATCAATAATTGATATGGGACCCCTATTAATCTGTCTTTCTCAGACATTCTTCCTAAACATCTGCCAATTAGAATCTCCTAGCAGGCATTTTAACATTTAAAGAAGGTGAACTGAAGTTGCAGCTTGTACAGAAAGCAAACACCTTCTTCAGTAACCTTTATGATTCTGGTGCTTTGAAAAAACCTGCAGTGTAGGAAATTATGGAGCCACATTTTTAGGACTCACTAGCGTAGCACTTACAACTTGGGTCTTCTTCCCTTCCTACCACTCTCATTTCCCAAGATGAAGGCCAGGTTTTATCAAAATGGAATGACATTTTGGGAGTCTCTGCCATAGTTTACTGGCATCCTTGCACTTTGTGATCACAAATCCAGAGAGTTTATGAGCCAGATGTTTAGGACTGCTAGCACCTATTTCTTGTTTTCAAACCCACTGACCAGTAGCAGTCTTACCCTTCAAAAAACTTTGAGTCAAGACCTTATCTTAAGAGACCTTTTACAGAGAAAACATTGTGCCTCCAAGTCTCTGGAACACGTGTGACTCCAGAGCTCTGGCATACATTGTTTTATTGGGATCAGAAGAAGGGAAGAAGGAAGACTAGAAGAGAAGGGAGTTGTTCTAGTAATCTTAAAAGTTAGTTTTCTGTGACTGCAAAACTTTCTAACACTTAACTGAAAACACAAACCAAAAGAATTGAATAAATAAATAAATAAGATAGTCAAAAAGGACCAAATAATGCAAAAAAGTAACCAGATTAGAAACCCCATTTCTACAGAGCGAAAGACTGGTAAGCAGGCAGAATAAGCCAGGTTAGGACATGAAATTTGACATTCCCTATAGACAAATCTGGTCTTTCACACCATGTGCTCCTCACACTTCATTCACAGAATAGCACTAGCAAGTTGTAGGAGAAGAACAAATCTTTCTGAGGCATCAGTCTGTTAGTCCCTCTCAAAAATCACATTTTGAGGTTTGGGGGGGAAAAGAAACTGCTCTGCATGTAGGGGCAATTACAATTAAAGTGCTCACTAGGCCATCTGCCCTTTCTGCTCTTCTCAATTCATTACCTCTCTCTGGACAAATCTTCTCCAAGACAGTGGTTGCTAAGATAAAGACAGGTTGAGCTCCTTTGCAGAGCTTGCAGCAGCTTCATCTTGAACAAAATGACAATCAATTACATGCGGGAAACAGTCTGCTCTGCCAAAATTTAGCATCTCTTTATTCCAAAAATATTTCCTTCCAGCCTACCACATACTTAGTTCTGACACTAAAAACATACAGGGATAGAAGAGGTAGTAGCAAGAGGAATGCAAAAAGGAAGAAACAACAGTATAACAGGTTTTTTTTCATTTTCTCTCTCATATTGTTGTCAACCTGCTGATAGAAAGCTAAGAATTGTAACTTTAGTCAATGATTTCTAAACTAAGATGCAGATAACTAGGAATTACTCTGCAATCTCTGAAAAGAAGGAAAGAAATCATTAGCTTCCTGCACTTTTAAAACATGATGTAATAGTGTTTCTTTGCACAGAAAAATGAAAGAAGAAAAGATAGCATTTGCCCAATCACAAACTAGCCACTACTTTTCTGGTCCTGAAGAATGCTATAATCTAAAGGCAATGAAATGGAGAAGCAAAGAGGTCAACAGCTTGAGCACCCTTGAACAAAAGTTCCCTTGGAGATGTCAGCTGCAATCTCATTTGTTTCCTCTAACACTTTCAGGTCCCCTGCTCCTTTCTTTAAAGCTCCTAATTCAGTGGCTGACAAATGATCACTTCAAAAATCTCTGTACAGGAATAACCAAGGCTGAACATGGCCACTGAAGACCATTAAGCAATCCCCCATTTATGGTAGCACTGCATTTGTGTAAAAGTGTTTCTGGGCACACACTCCGAAACACAATTTTCATCATCAACTTCTCAAAGTTAAGACCAGTCTGAAGTTTCATAACCAGGATTTTACTGAAAAATTCTAAGTCAAGTGAACTGTTCTGGAGGGGGGGTTTAGGGAAATCACTCACTCTTTTTTATTTCTTCTTTCTTAAGAGTATCCTCAAGAAGAAGGAAAGCATACTGTCTTCTCCTCATAGAGAGCAGAAATTATCGTGAGCAGGTTTCTGATCTCTTGACTTCCTGAACTGGGATAGAAGTAGGGGGACCCAGGAAAACAGGGGGACACAAATGGATGCACACTAAAGACCACTAACAGGAAAGGACATGAAAGTTAATAAGGAAAAATTTCTCCTCCCTCCAGGGAAAACTTTTCCTAGTATGCCCTGTTTTTCCCAAGGTTATTTCTGCTTAATTAAAACCAAAATTTTCTTCCCTTCTTGCAAGAGCTCTTTAGAAGCGCAAGGTCTGGAGACAGCAACTCAAAGAGAGAGTATCATCTTGTGTAGATGTGGAGCTTAAGGTTGTAGTTTAGTGGCCTGGTAGAGCAGATTGTTAGGGCTTGATCATTTTGAAGGTCTTTTCCAACCGAAACAATTCTATGATTCTATGATCTTTGGCTGCCTGTTGTTTCCAGCAGAGAAAAAAAACCAACCAAAATAGAACAAGTGGGGCATATGGTTCTGTAACAGCCCCCCTTTGGTGAGGCTGTTTTGGAAATGCAACCCTTGCCTACACATACAGGCATCAGGCAGCAACAAGCACTACCACTGCCATTTAACTGCCCTCCCAGCTGCTTTCAGTCCTGGAAATGGATGTTTCTGGGCACAGCGCTCATGGAACGGCATGCCTGAATCAATCCTTAAACACATACCTGCCTGTCCAAACTCTTCTTCTTGGGTAAAACTGTGAACTCACAATTATTATAACAAGTATCTCGATACATTAGGAGTCTCTATGATACAGACCCGTTTTTTTCAAAGATTAAAGTAATGTTTTCATCTCAGGATACACTATACTTTATGAAGGATGTTCTTTCCCTTTCCTAAATAGGCTGTGTAATATATTTACCATGTATTTTGGAAAATCTTAACCTTAGCAACAAACAAGTCTCCATTAGCTCATCTGCTGTATTTTAAGAAAAAACATCAAAACAGTTAAAGAAAATTAGCTGCTCAGCAGGAGAATGTTAGCCATCAAGAAGCTCTCTGAAATGCAGAAGCATGAATGCAGGAGAAGAAAAGTGCAGTTTGACGAGGTGACTACTAGGCTGTCCTGTTTCCCCCTTACTTGTTCAAGTCATGAGAACACACAGCCTTGTAATCCATAACATCTTAACATAATGGGGACAATAAGCGGGATCATAGGCAGCACTCACGTGTTGGAGAGAATAACAGGAGGATTCTAACTGACATACTGTCATCCCATGAGAGCCTTATTTTACTGTTCATTCTCCACCCCATCAGGGGCTTTTAAAGCAACACTGAGCTTACAGTCCGGGAGAATGGCAATGTGGGGACATATATAAAAATTCCCAACCTATGAAGGAAGAAAGAATAGGCTAATACATCCAAATCTTTCTATTTTAACCTTGGTCAAAACAGCTAATGATATTGCAACAATAGCATTTTCCACCTCTTCCAGCTCTGTTCACATAAGCTGTAACCACAAATATTGTTTTATTACTCCTTGAATCATTTAATAAGTGGCAAAAATAATACCACAACGACCATTCCTGATGAAACCAGGCAGACACAGCACCTCAGGAAGTACCACTAGCACTGTTTTGAAGGAAATAAAAGATCGAGGCTTAGAACTATATGGTTCTATATATTCCCCAGTTTATTGATGGTGTAACTGGCATACCCCACTGAATCGTGTAAACAAGCAGGAAAGATTTGATCTTTTCACTTTCAAAGGGATCCCAGCAGGGATTTTCCCCTCTCAGTCTATCTATCATCCAGGCAGCAGTGTGTGGCCACAAAAGTGCACAATAAATGCTAATGCACTTATCAAGGAATTCCCTCTGCAGTTCTGCAGACAAGAAATGTAGGAAATAGTACAGAAAAGGCACTCACTAAGCCACATTAACCAGCTTCAAAGCTCTTCTACTTGTGTGGCTACATGCATTCAAGGGAAAGAACACACTTGCTCCCTTGCAAGGACTGCTTTCCATCAGCAGTCTGCCAAGTGATTGCCTTCTAGTGTCTATGCTTAATCCCACAGATGCCTTTCTTTGGAGTTTTTGCCATTCTGTGAAGAATTAGTTCTGACTAATAGCCCAGCTGTTGCATGGGGAACATCCAGCAGAGTTTTGCACTTTACGACGTGAAGAGAAGGATGAAAGCACAAGCAGGAGTGTACAAGGGAAGACATAACCCTTCACAATCATCCTGTGCTACTCCTGGCTAAAATAAAATGATCCTAAGAAGAATAGTATACCTGCTCTTCCCCTCACCCTGGCCAGTTCATTAATCAGAGGAGGCACTGCAGAGCTCATCCCCAGACAGGAGCAGGGCCCCACACATTCCTCTGCCACAGCCGCCCACCCATGTGCCTTCCCTCACATCTGGGAGGAGGCAGAGGAAGAGGTTTCATTTCATACAGGAACAAACTGACCTCATCCACGTATGAATGAGCATAAGCTGATACGGTGGTGCTGTAAGTCTTCACGCTGTCAGAAATGCTGTCCCTGAGACAGACATATGAGCACTCTCCATTTTTGCTTAAGGTGTTTCAGCATCCTGGGATGAAAAGGCTCAATTTGACTGCAAAATGCTGAGCAGAGGTGCTGGGATTTCAAGCCCTTCTGCCACCTCTCCAAATGTCAACATTTCCCATGAGGAAAGGAAATAAGAGATAGCTCCACTCTCAAGCACCAAATGCCTGCAGCTCATTTTGCTGTCACCAAACGCCTCCCTACTGCATCACCCAACGCAGACATCACTCCACAACAACAGTCTTTCTATGGGGGGTAGCAGTAACTAACTAAAAATTCTGAGCATTTTGAAGTTTGGAAGCAGCAGAGAGAGGAACAGGAACAAACTTTGCACACAAGAAAAAAGTAACAAAAAATAAATAAGCAGTACTGGTGATGTCTAAGTTACATCCATCTTCTAATGAGATGTTCCTTCAAACGTTTCTGGAAGGAGTGGTAGGGAAAGAGTTCACAAGTCTTGCAGTTTTCATATACAACAAATGCCATAGAAATCCCTACATTCTTCCCCAAATATATTTCTCTCGTTCCCTTAAGAGTTCAGAAAGCATCCTGCCAGCTCCGAATACATCATAAAAGTCCATCTATCAAAGGCCAACAGAAGAAACACATTTTGTTTTTAGAGGAAATCACCCTGCTTTGGCTATTGACTGTCTGGGTGGGAGGCAACTGTTGGATTTCCAGGTTGCCCAGGTACAGCAAAAGCAGATAAACATATCTCACTAAGTAGGCAATACACCCAGTTATTAAATCACTAATATTGTCTAATACGTAGTGCAGGTCATTTTCTTTTCCCATGATTTCCAAGAGCTCACTATCTACCTCCAACTTAAGGCCATAAATGCCATCAGGAAGGCAACGAGGAAAGTGTTCTTTGGAGCACAGAGAAACCAGTACCCCCATTTCAGACATTAGGCTCTATCTTCAAGCAAGGGTACTGACCCCTGGAAAATGCAACTGCAGACATGATAAAGTACCACCAGGTCTCCATAAAGAAGGAGCCCTATCCAACAGTTGTTGTATTTAACACAGAGTCTTGACACATACAACAGAAGAGCTACACAATATTTGATTGCCTCAAACTTCCCTTCTCTCTTGTGCTCTTAAGACACTCATTTATATCAACGAACACAAAATTCTTCTTTTTCCCTCAAAAAGGGGGAGAAAAAACATACAACTGACCAAGCCTCACTGCATTTTCTTCTGAATTATGCACTTGTACATCCATCAGATGTGTAACACCTTGGCCTGAAGCCAACCAGAAATCCCTCATAATGTGCCCAATAAGCCAAATCAAAACAATACAGAGCTTATGAGAGGGAGTAACAAAACTTGAAGGTCATATTTCATTTGCTGCAGCAAGTCGTGTTCATTCAAACAGAGGTAGAAGGTTAACTGGCAGGATCTGCTATTTAATGCCTGTTATTCCAGTGGAAGAAGCTAAGCAACAAATGTTCTTTTCTAAGCACTTCATGAAGATCATCAGCAAAAAAATCCTAATGCTGAGAGAATACAGCCCAGCAGAAGGACAAATTGACAGAAAACACCTTCCAAAAGGTGGGTTTTGGACACATTAATTATAAAATTCAAAAGATTATTTAAGTTTCATAAAACACAGAAACACCTTCCTCTTGTTTACAAGAAGGGATCCTAACTCAGCAGACATATGGACAGCTAGCACTTTTACACATTTGGAAAATGTTGGGATTGAACAACAAACTTTTGCTCATTGGGTGAAAATGGGGACTGGATAGAAAATGCTAGGTTCTACCCTCAGCTTTACAGCTTTTTTGTGTTGTCTAAGAAATTGATTTATTTAATCCTGTAGAATGTACTGTTTTCTCCATTTTCTCCACATCTAAAACAGGTGACACACTGGCCTTTCACTTACGTTAGGTTTTCTGGATTGCCTAACACTGTATCTGAAAGGTAATGGACACGGTAATATTTATATATCACCCACATTGAAACTAAGGGTGACATTAATATAAATTAACTTTCATTGCCTCTGGTATCAACTGATCACAATAATCTATGGATTTGTTGGCAAAAAATCAGTGGGGTGGACAACTCTTGGAAAGGAGGAGGGAAACAACAAAAAAACCCACAAAACAGCTCTATCACACTGATGGAATTGAAATGATCCAACCTACTTCATAAGCAACACAGTGTGCTGATAAACTAAATCTTGCTTTGATTGAGGGCCACATTGAAACAGAGCAATGCAGCAACTCTTCTGACCCAAAAGTAATCCACTCAATCATATAATGCATCCCCTTGCTTTTAGCAGAATGAATAGCCCTTCATAGAACCTTTTTCTTCCATAACAAGTCCTTGACAGAAGAATGTGAATCTAGACAGTTAAATGAATCAATCACCAGCTGCTAGTCTAGGGCTAAGATGATGAGCCAAGGGGCCTGCAAGAGTTCATTGACCACTGGGCAAAGCAGGACAAAGGCTTCACCTCTATGAATAGCCTGCTTCTAGGATCCAAAGGTCACTTAGCTGCCTTGGAAACAGTCCAGTCTGGTTATTTAAGGTTCTCAGGCTATTTTGCTGCAGATATTATTGTTTCAGGTGGTCACCATCTTTCCTCTTCGCATGTTAGTGAAAGGCCAGGGAACCATTCTTTAGGTAAATGCAACGCAATGGCAAACACAAACAGTGAAGAAAGGAACAATTTAAGTACAAATAATACTTTAGGATCCTTCATAATTCTAGCCTCTGTACATGCCTGGGAAAAACATCTTCAGAGACACAGGGTCCTAGCACCAAAAGGGGGAGATCCCCAGACAGATGCTGGTGCATACCTCTCACTGAAGGCACACAGTGTGGAATACTTGACTGCCTTTGAGATTCTTTACATAAATGCATCAAGAAAAGAAACAGGAGTATCAGGGCTTTGTCTCTAGTCATGCTTAAGGGCTGTAATTTCAGAAAGCTGTCCTATGGGTCAAGGTAAGAGCTGTAGACTAAAAGGTAGGTGGCAATCTAGGCTACAAGCTGGAGCAGACATTTGACTAAAAAGACAGAGGTGAAACCCACAAGTGCTAGCTCCTCTGCACCACTGGAGCCTGCAGTCCTCCCTGGCACATTACCCACAAAAAAACCTCCCATCCACCAGCAATAAACCCAAATTCCTCTCAGTCAAATGACAGAGAGTAAAGATTACACTGAGAAGCACCAGTGAACGTAGAGGTGAGTGCTTACTGAAGCCCTGTCACACACAAGCTTAAACTGTACTCAAAAGTATAAATTAAATGTGGGGTTTGTTAGTACTGTGCTAAAATAGTTCCTAAGTCAGACTACATTGATAAGCAACTAGTTTATAAATGTTGCTGCAGACTTCTACAATAACGTCACTGTCACTAAACCTTTATATGAAAAAAATTATCTGAGGATCATTATTATCAAGTTAAAATTAGTGTTAAATGCATGTTCAGCATTCGGTTAAAATTAGTGCTAAATACAAGCTTAGTCACCAGCTCATGTTTGGAATAAAAAAAGTTGTGATAAATTTATGTAACTTAACTCAGAATTTGTCAGTGGCCTCAGCTAAGAGACTATTTTTTCCTGACACACTGCTTATATAAAACTAACATGTCCAAACTTTTTGTTTTCTGCTTTACACACATCATTAAATAAAGCCTAAACTGTAAACCTTCCTACCAACAAACATTGAGTATATCTCTCTTATGTGTGTGTATACAAACACACGGTGAAAATTTCCAAATCTGAATGCTCAGAAGTTAAGAAACTGAAGAAAAGACACTTCATATGTCACTGATTTGCTGTTTATAGACACACTGTAGGGAACAATCCCACTGCACAATCACACTTCCCCCACTATTCATAGCTCCAAATGAATGGTGCTGACACAATGTGCATCTATTCAATATTTTCTCTTCTCTGTGCTGTGTGTGGCCCCATTCCTTATTTATTACACACTATTAAGCACTACCATGAGGAGTTCCCCATGGTCATTCCTACAGGGCTCTGAACTGCACTCACTCACAAATGTTTATGCACATACTCTCAGAAGATCTGTGATCATTTTAGTTTTACTGATGGGTATGGACAAATTGTTGTATGGTGGCTCAAAATGTTCATTAAATTTAGGAGACCAAGATATGGCCCTGACTCCTCACAGCACTCTATGTGTTACAACCACAGCTCCCCACACTTGTTGCCTCCCCCTATGAACAAACCTCAAACTTGTATCAAACATCGACACCATAAGAAACAGAAAACAGACTCCCCATAAAAGTAGGAACAAGCCGACTTGTAGAAGCTTTCAGCTGAAACAGTGATGCAAATTAAGTCCTCCAAAGTTCCTCTGACAGGGATGTTATTCCTTATCTTTCTGAAGTTCCCAAGGAAAGCCCAGGACTGCTGGGTGCACACATCCTTAAAATTCAAATGCTCCAGTAGCCAGGACTTAAGTCTTTGCGATGTCCTATCCCACTCCCAAATTGAACCCTGACAATCTCCAAAACCAGTAAACCCCATACCTCACTCCACAAGCTTTTTCTTAGCACCAGCTGCTTCCCACCAGTGCCTTTCTTACCCTTCCTGACCTCTAGACACATGAGACCACTCACACCTCCACCTCACTCACTTCTCTTCCCGAACTTCCTATGCAAGTAATTAGACCATTGTTTTCACTCACTTCAACTTTAAATGCCAGCTGGTTTCTCCAGGCAGTGTTAGATCACACTTTATCTCCTCATTAATTCAGAAAGAAAAAAGCAAGTCCATGCTGCCTAGGACTGCAGAGAGAGAACACCCAGCTCAGATCTCCCAAACACAAACAGCTTCTCCAGCTCCAGCTCATATTCAGTCAGACTTGCTCATTACAAACAATAATAATTTAAATTTTTTTTTGTCACAACTTACAAGATAAACAGATTTGCAAATATATTGGTTGCAGTAGCAAAAAGCTACATCCACAGATCACTTCCACAACAAATCCCATGTCTCTGCTCTTTAACTGGGAATTCTTAAGCTATCCCAGTGAAAAACAAAACACAGAAAAAGTAGTTTCATCTTAGATATGTTCTCAGGAACAGGATAAACAGTCCCGCAGGAGTACATCATAGAAAAAAAAAATAGCAGAGATGGATACTGGCATGCCCAATCTCTATCCAAACGATTGACATGTGAGCCGCGTAGAGGCTACAGCCCTGCAGTATATATATATTTGGGAAATCTAACAGCAGAGTGCCACTAGCCCTCTTAGAATAAGAAAGCAGAATGGAAGTTTAGCGCTAGACTTTTTTGCAAGAATCATAGGTTTGGAAGGGACCTCCAAAGGTCAGTCATGATTAAAAGCGTTGAGGCTTCATCTACAATAGTATAGATGCAAAAATAAACTTAAGCAACCAATTCTCTTTCTCAGGGAAAATTTTACATCTCAGAAAATTAGTTTTTTCCCACCGATACAAGTCTGTGCTATTCCTTCAGAAACGCTCCTGTATGCAGATCCCACTAAGACCATCAAAACTTATCTAGCACAAACATTTTGATGATTTGAGACTGAAATAACATCCAAGTGAAGTTATCTTCACACTCTTTTTTGAGCTGCTCCACCATCTAAATTATCAGTGAGTAGCTGCTAGAAAGTGAAAACATGCTCTTCCCGGGTAGTCCCGAGTGCCTTACACACGTCTACTTATCTGAAACCAGCTCAAGCACTTGTCAGATAACACAGAGCCAGTTCAGATCATCACAGCCAACTACATTGGTTAGATAACTATCTAGCTACCAAAAAAATTAGTAACTTTTTCTTCTGCTAGTTTATCTGTCAGGAGCACAGACTGCACAAGGGATATGACATCAGCTGCATTCTATCCTACTCTTCCAAAGCGTCAGTACTAGTGCCAACCACCTTATATTTAAAGAATTCATTGTTCTCTTTTTTGCAATCTAGTGACCGGATTAAACTTCTTTACATTTCACCGCAGTTTCTTTTTGAATAGCTTCATGTTTAATCATGTAATCAGTAGACATTCATGTCTAGAACACACCAAAAACCCCACAGATTACTGCTAACAAAGGGCACTAAAGAAAACGTCAACATTCTAAACATTCATCTAAGAAATGCACAGAATTTGAGTGTACTTCATCCTCTCTCACCTCTGGTAGCCACACAACTATAAAATGAAAAAATAGTGTCTCCAAACTAAAGTGTAATAAAATTCTTCATGAGAAATACTTATTATATTCTTAAAATTGCCCATTTTCAATAAAATCTCTGGCCATTAAAGATCCTGATACACAACCATGTGTCTCAGTGATACATACTATCAGATTACATTTGCTGACTTCTGTGCAGAGAGTTTTCTGCAGCTATTTACAATAGACAATATAGAGGTTTGGTATTTTACTGTGCAGATTTTTTTATTATTCTTGTTTATTTGTCTTAAAGTAATTCAAACCCAGTAACTATATTGGGGGAGGGGGGAGGGGGAGGGATAAATACTGTGTGGATTTCAGGGATACACCATCTGAAAGCTTTTATTCTTCCACAGTGAAGGAAAGTTATGACCTTTGACATATGGCCATGGTGCCAAAGAAACTGCTCATAAATGTGTGTCAGTAAAGAAGCAGAAATCAATAAATTCATTTAATCCAGTCAACTATTATGTGGCAAGGCACAATATATTTTAAAGAGCCAACTGCTCTGGTTTGTCTCTCAAAAGACAAAAATGTTCTGCAATGGCTTTTTTCTATTACATTTTGGAAAGGTTTTACAATCTGCATATTATTCTTGACACATCAATAATTACTTTTGTTAGTTATGCCACCAATTTTGAAGGATCCCTGATGCAGTTAGGTTCAGGTAGCACAAAAAGACCACTAGCAGGTGGGCAGATATCCTATTAGCAACCTCCACTACAATTAGAGACAGCTATCCACAGGAACCAAATGCAGGCAGGTGTTAGAGGTGCATATTTTTTTCCATGTTGGGTGCTAAAAAGCAGAATGAGACATTGTTTACCATTACAGTAATTTTAGAAGACCAATGCACTGCTCTTATGAGTGTATGAGATCTTATGTATTATGAGTCTAATGACTGTGTATTATAAAGGTTTTCACTAAGCTTTTGGTCATCTACCATGTATTTTATGAAAACTAGCAATAAGCATCATCAGGTAAAGATGATGACAATTAAAAATAAGGACTAAGTGCCACATGCTGGGGATGCCACTAAACTTCTAATGCTACCAAGAATTCTATCATTTCTGTAATAATTCCTGTATCTTTTAGTGTTCTGCGTATCCAAGAACTCCAAACACTATGAAACAGAATTATTGCTGGAAAGTTCACAATCTTAAAAGGAAAAAAAGAATAACAAAGAAATTCCTGGAATAAAAACAAATCTACTAATGAGAAGCAAGAACAAACCAAACCAAAACCCCCAGTTTGCCTCCACATCTCAAATAAATGAAATAATGATTTTAAGAGCACAGGCTAATGCATCTGAATAGAAACCCACCTGTCCCTGTTCCACAAGGCACTGTGCACAGAGCACTGTGCATCTGTGCTATGATAATTTTGGAATAGTAGAGCCATGCAATGAAATCAAGCTGTGGTCCTGGCACACAGTGGCTGAAATAATAAAAGCAGTATCCACTTTCAACCTCTATTGAAGATCAATGATAAATCTGCTGGCAAACTGTGGGACACGAGGCTGTTTGCATAAATAAGCATGAAAAGCAAGATGAAAAGAGCTGGTCCTGTGCTTCCTTCCACTTCTGTGGAGGGGGTGGGGGAAGGAAGTTTCACCCTTGTAATTTGGGGCACGCTATGTATAAAGTTTCTCTCTCCTCAGGCAAAATGACAGGAGCCGTGCCAGAACTCCCAGCAAATATTTCCAGTTAACATCAATTTGCCAGATGTCACAGAGGAGTTTAAATGAACCAAATGATAAATGTCTGTCAATGGCTTCATAAAGTCAATGAATTGTTGTTACAAAGGACATACATAATGCACAGTGCTGCCGGAGGCGCACACTACTGTTATTAGGGATTTACTAGAGATATTGATGTGGACAGTGAAATGGTGATTTAACTAGTTACTTCAGTTAATTTGCTGAAAAGTTACCTAAACAGTTATTAACATGTTGAAGACTGTATGAGCTGGAGTTAGCCCAAAAACATTTAATAGTTATTTAAAACTCTTCTGTGGTTTTAAAGACCTGAAGAGTAATTGTAAAGTTTCTTGGAGAAGATAATAGCTTATTTGATAACTTCCAGACTTAGTAAGACTAAGCTGGTTTTATTGTACATTGTGATGTCTATTGAAACAGCTTTTTCTCAACCATAATTATCATCTGATTTTGAAGTGACAGCCAGACCACTTGAGACAAGATTTTACACTTCTGTCAAATCCTTTTTACCTCGTCTAAATTTGGGGTCAGAACTGACCTCAAAGTATCTTATGACACTTCCCTCCTTCTTCCACAGCTGTGAAAATAAGCTTCACTGGAAAAGTCATAAGACAGGACAAGAAAGGGGAAGGCTCACCACAAGCAGTTTTTCAAATCTGAAACAATGACAGAGCACATGTTTGTAAAGGGAAAAAGGAGAAAAAAACCCAACTGACTACGTGCAGCAAAAGTAGCCTGCACCTGACATGAGAAGGAGAGTGGGAACATGGGAGAGGACAGAAACACCAAGCAAATTTCAACTCTTAGAACAGATCAGCAAATAAATGAAAAACTTTTCTATTAGCTACTTTTCCTCTCCATTTTAGAGCGTGCAGAAAGGGTCTCTCAAGACACCTTAAAAGAACTTCCAATACCCCTTTGACAGTTACGATTTTAGTGGGAGAAGGCTGACCATAGCTACCTTGCATGAGAAACTCATGCTGTAAAGTTTGAGGAGGAGACACATAAGAGGAAGTTAATTTTCTAATCCTATTTTACCTTTTTTGTCTTTAAACTGAAGCAACTCAAGTGAGAGCCAAAAAACCCCACAAAATGCAATTTGCCAAAAAAAAACCCCAGAAAATGGCAACTTGATATTTATAGTGATACCATTAAGATATGCAGACCTTCCACGAGAAATTCTGATCCATTGAAGCAAGAACAATGCAAACTATGTGAATAGGATTATTAAATGAAGATGCTAAAAATCAAATCTGAAGACACAAGAGACAATCCTCTCCAGTTTCCAACATTCATGCATCACCTTACACACAAGACACACATCACAAGCTCTGAAGATTCATTTTAACTGTCCCCTAGCTCTATATTAGAACACCAGGTGATATTTAAAGTTCACAGTAACTTTTATGTACCGCCTACCTCTGGTCAATCAGGTAATTCTTTCTTTCAAAGTTGTCTCATGCACAAATCACCTCAAAATGGATCTACTTAACCTCAGAGCTTACACATACTTCTAGACAAGGCAAATCATTGCCATTATTACATTCAAAACCATAATTTGTGCAAGTTCTGAGACTAGAGGATGAGGTAAATTTAGCCTCTTTGCCATCAGTATATCAGTGTTTTCTAGAGGTAGAGACAAACTCTTTTCTCCTACTGTATTTGTCCTGCCTAGAGCTGAGATTCAGGAAAGCTACTCATTTTGAACAGAGCTGTGAACTTGCACAGGATGGCCAGGTTTACAGAAGAAGTTGGAAGAGCGTATCACATGTTCTGAGCCTTGGAAGCCCACACACTCATAACAGCAAGAAACTCGGGGGGATTTCCATTTCTTTTCTAGTTTTGTGTCAAAAGTTCTTGTCCTCAGTTTTGCTAGAACTGTGCAATCAGTTCATTTCCATTTATTCCACATTCCAGAAGTCATTCTTAAGTGCAGAAACCACTTCAATCATTTACGGGAATAAGTGTATATGCTACTACTTCAGGCAGAAATCAATTTCTACAGGTTAAACACAAGAACCAGGAGTACAGAAGACTAAAGAACTGCACTGTTGGCTGACTTTGTCTCACTAGTAGCTGTGTCCCCAACAGCCCTTCCAGAAATAGTGAGCAGTGTCTTGGTACATTGCAACACTTGCCTTAAATTAGTGATTAAATTCTGATAACAGCTAGGATATAAAGATTGTTATAATAGAAACAGGAACACTAACAACATTAATTTTCAGTGTTCAGTTTCTCACATTGCATTCTACTAATCTAGTAAGTGAGAAGATACCAACTGGATACTACGATAACTGAAATATCTAAGCTACAAACAACCATAACTTCCTCAAGCTTAACTACTGAAGAATTTAGTTTCCCTAGCAGCCATACTCAGGCAATACCCTGACCACAGTGGAAGTTATAAAATCTGTTTAGTGTAACAGACCTCATAACCCTGAAATATTTACCCCCATAAAACTCAAAGATTGTACATTGTGTCATTTCTGGGTAAGGGAACTCCACGAGCACACATCAGAGACCTGTGAGCATTTAGTGGGAGTAATACCCTGATTCTGCTTCCCTCAGCTACAGATATAGTGATGTTTCAGAAGCCTCTTCCAAAAAAAATTGATCAGAGACAAGCAGTTGAGAAAATGCTTTGTTATGCAGATGCCACATAGTTTATTTTGCCTTGATGAGCATTCCTGTTGTTAAAGAAAACGAAACTCCCACACAGATCTAAGATCACAGAATGGCTTAGGTTGGGTTAAATAAGATTTTATTTAAAAAAAACCCAAAACTCACCAGAATTACTGTTTAGAGTTATGCAATAAAGTAAAAACAGTAAAGAAACTCTGCCTAAAACTGCTGATTTATGTTCTCCTCTACTATATTAGGAAGGCAAACTCCCTCCAAATCTTTCACGTACAAAGAAAAGGAAGATACAGTAATTTCATAAATTAATTCACAGACAAACCCTCCACACTTCAGTGGTTCTATAACCATTCTGCTGTTTATCTCCATCTACCAAGGAAGCAACAATTTCACCCATACAAGCAAAATCTGTTTCCATTATAGGTGTAGGATTTGGAACACTGACAGATGGATTTTAACTCCCAACACAGACCATTCATAGTGCAATTGTATTTTACATGTTCACTTCTAACTCAATTGTTGAGAAAATGAACTCTACAATGTAGGTGCTGCTTAAAACCTATGCAAAGATTGAACAAGTAACTAATGTTGGCCACACAACACACACCTGAGAAAATGTGGGAACTGACATTGTTGATGACTTTTTCACTTAGGTGGTCATTAACACTTAGAAAGACTGGAAGTAATCAATCCCAATTTAACAGCTGGGCCTATTGATGAAACAAAAAAAAACCCAACAATGTGAAACTAAACAAAAGATTATGTTCACAATTATGGAGATAATTGTGGGAAAACACTAAATCCTGAAGAAAACACACTAAGCATAAATTTGTCCAACAATGGAAATGACCATATTTCTGTAGGAAAATGCTTAGTAACTTGGAAATTCTTCCTCTAAGATTTTCTTTTGTCATTGTCTGAAATTGTCCTGCACACCGTCAATAGCCACAGCTGTTAAATTGTTAAGACGTGACAACAAGTCTCTAGGCAAACAACTGCTCTGAGTGAGATCCCTTTCTTTAGGATAATCAGAGCTGGCTGACAAAAGGGGGCCTTACTGAATGACCTTTCAACAATTTCTACACCGAGAAATGCAGAGAGGGAGGGAGGCAGAAGAAAGGGATCAGTAGGGGGGACCACCACACTGCAAGAACAGAAGAGTATCCTTGGCTGTCATCATTGCTCTGCAAGGAGAACAGAAATCTCAATAGTTCAGGGCACATATCCCACACAGAACCTGGATCAGGTAAGAGCTGAACACCTTTGTGAGCAGCTCTGAACAACTTCTCACATGATACCACGTTTTCCTTCAGTATTTCTCACAGAGGTGACAGTTTTATTAGACAGAATGTACAGCGTCAATAAGACTGAGCATGCCTTTCAGAAAAAAAAAAAACCCAAGGAGGTGGTAAAAACTTTATACATTATACATTTACGGTGATAAAAATTAATAAAAGCCAGAAAAGCTTTGGTCTTACTGGCTAGGAAGAAATGCCAGGGCATGAATTGCCGCATTGGACATTGTGCTTAGCACAAATTTGAAACAGAGGTGCTGAGAAAACTCTAAGAAATCTCATTTCTCCAGTAACATGGCAGTGAGAACAAAACCCAAGTGAAGTTTTATGCACTTTTCCTGTTCTGCAACATAAAAGCCCATCCCCTTAGTCTGGGGAAGAACTCTTTTAAGTGCAGACCAGTCATTGCTGAAAAAAAGAGTGAAAGCCCTTTAGAAAACCTAATAATAAAGTAACTCATGGTTACATTTTAAAAGGATGTTGACAGCTTCTTCTGCAAAGGTGTTGTGGAAATTCAATTCAAAAGACGTCTGGGGCAGTTCTAGAGGAAAACCCCACGAGAAAAAGAGTTAAGAAGGAAAATATTTCCCAGTGCATCCCATTATTTCTTCAGTGCTTCTCAGTTAAAGAGCAAAAATCTAACTGCTCTTTTTCACTATTATCAGCTGATGTTGCTGACAGACATTGAACACCCTCCTGCTGCCTTCAAACACTGGAGTTAAATGCACTAAGGACCAGCTACATACAACCTCAGCACAGAAACCAGGTCTCCTCTCAGGATATTCAAATCAACTTATAAAAGTAATAAAGCAGCACTCTTCAAAACCTAGAACGAGGGCTTCCTGAAACAGTAACCACAACAGGTCTACATCCAAACTCTGCAAACTCTTAATACCAACTCTTAAAGACCATTGCCTTGTCCACAGCTGTCATTTGCCACTTCTGCCTCCCAACCCCAGTTCCCAACTCAGAAAGTGCTCTTCTCTCCAATACAGTTTAAAATAATTAAGCAGAGCTTTAAGCTGTATGTGCATTTGGAAAACATCTAAAATGACAAATGAAAAAAGGAAAGCAATAATCTGAGACCACAGCTATTCATGAATAGAAAAATAGAAAAGCCCATTCAGGTGTTCATTAAAATGTTATACCATGTTTGATATAACATTTTTCTTTACAACAGTCTTAAATTTCAGCTTTCCTCTGTCCCCACTAAGCCTTCCCACATTCATCACTCCTCTCAGTTGCTGTGAGTGGATCAAGAAACTGCATCAAGGAACTCATCTGGACTAAACATCATCTATTAACTCAGATCAACTCCCTGTTCAGCTAGATCCATGTACCCACACAATGCAACAGTGGGAGCAAACAGCTGGAACTGCTGGGAAAGCATGATCCTCACAGCACACCACAAGGCTCAGTTGGATATACTCTTCAGTGCAGTTCTTTCAAAAGTAGAGTAAAAGATGTTATTGGGATATCGAAACACAAATACTGCCAATTCTTGGCATGACAGTGGGACCAGGTCTTGCAGCACAACCACAGCAGTCAGCAACATCACTAACTCTCCACAAGGTGCAGTCTGCTACATGCATGACACCCAGCATTTCCCAGATGCAGGCGGCACACACACCATTTCCCCTCCAGTAGCAAGAGAAACCTTCTGCTTACAGAAACCTTCTGATTGCACTACATTTCACTCTTGTGACATGCAGAAACCAACACACAAAGAGTTGGGTTTACGTTTCCTGTAATTTACAAACATTAAAATCAATCCAGCTGAGCTATAAGAAGGGAAAGGACTGACTAGGAAGGCTCCTACACAGCTGAATGTTTCCTATCAAAAAAAGCTTAAAACTTCAGTTTCCACTTTCTGTGAAAAGGAAATAAACCATGAGCAGGACGCTCTGTCCAATCACTATCCTCAGCCCACACTACCCGTTTTAGAGCACAACCCACCTTCTCCATTTCTTCCTAATACCATCTTCCTGGGAGCATAGCTTTACTTGTAGACAGAATCTGGGTTAACTGTGGTTAAATTCTCCTAATTTAAAAAATGCAGGAACACCAAACCTATCAGCTTGTTTATTTCTGACTGTTTCATAAGCTGTACCAATTACGTTTACACTTTCCCTTAATGTCCTATGTAAAAGATCCGTACTAAGAGCAGTAAGCTGAATTTTGAGCAAGTTATACCCTTCATTATGAACATTTTACCCCCAAGCTGTCTCACAAAGAAGCACACAGGAACCCCCAGGGCAATTAGCTGGCTCTGGAAGCAGCTACAAGCACGTACTGAAACTAATATTTATTTTTACCTAAGTGATTCCTCACCTCATGGGTTGTCTTTAAAAAAGTAGGGGGATCTCACCGAAAAAGAAAGCCCTAAATTAGTCAAATTCTTTTGTGCATGGATGAACAACAGGAAAGCAAAGCCTTGGGGCCTCTGGGGAGGAACCCAGTCCCTGCAGACCTACTCTGATGTGCTTGGGAGATAAGGCTCCATAGTGACACTTAAGGAAAGGCCTGCTCACATTTGAATTTCTGCATTCCTCAAGAACAATTCATGGCAATCACTAACTTTGCAGAGGAGCTACATGAAAGCTTTGGCCAATGAATGGGGGTCATCTGCTCTTTATCACAAGGGTAAACCTCATCCTGGCCAGTTTCTAACCTTTTAACCCTGTGAATTCTTAATTTGCACATGAATAATGGAATTCTTACCAAGAGTGCAATCTTCAGCTTCCAGTTCCTAACTTTAGAAACCAGGACGTGATCTCCTTGTGTGTTCAAATCTTAAACTTTTCGACAGATTAAAGTTTTTGATTTCCAAATGCAACACTAAACATTACAATTCCGAATCAAAAGATAATCTCACTTGCAAAAGCTCTGACCAGGCAAAGTAAAAGAACATCCTCGCACCCTGCTGCTACCAGTGACTGAAGAGAGCATTTGCTTTTTTCCCCCCAAAGAAAGAATGCCCATTTAATGCCTATTCTCCACTTGTTTCAGATGTATAGTTCCTCCTCTCCCCTGACCACAAGATAGTTTGCCATCGAAGCACACCAACAAAATCACAAGCCTACAAAATCCCTCACAAGACCTTTAATTTATATCAGTTAAAACGTTTGCAAAGTTAATTGATTTGGAACAGCAGGAAAAAACACTGTAAAAATGAAATGTTAAAGGGATTTTGCACGTGTTTTATGGGCTGCAAAATATAACTTCAAATGACTGCCCTGTTTCAGAGCTTTATAGCAAAAAATTACAGTCTGAAACTGTTCATATTGGAACAGGACTGCTACATAGGATAACTTCGTGTTTGGCCACTAGTTAACCACTTAATCACTAAGTCAACACCACCTACTGTGATCATTACATATCCACTATCCCTTCCAGTTTTCTCCGACGGCCATAGAAAATCTTGTGAGTGTTCAAAAAGAAAAAGTAACTTTTTATCACAGTATTAAAAGAAGGGGAAAAAGGGGGGGGAACGACAGGAAGGGGGGGGACTGCAAAACAAGTGTCACTCCACAGCATGCAATCCACTATTCTGAAAACTTACTATATGGGAATCTTTCATCATCAAAAAAGCAAAACAAAATGAAACCTACTTGCTGGTGAAATAAAGTGCATATGTGAAACAAAACATCTATAAACGTTTGACACTGTCTGGATAAAACCAGACAAACTAGCATATTGCTATGTTGTTCTGCACTGTTCCAGAAGTTCTCTGACACTGAGCACAGAGCCTATCTCTGAGCCAATGTCTCAGATTTATATCTATTAACAACAAATAATCCTGTCCTCTTCAGCTTGTTAATGGTCCTGATAATCTGAATCTTAATGATGTGAATTTGAGTATCAGAAATAATCGCTTCAGTTTTCACCTATCAAAAGCATCCTAGAACTGCCTGGTCCATTACTATAATCCTGTGGGTGAATATGATGCTGTGATAAAAAGCAGTGAGCAGACAAGTTTCTGAAATTGAAAGTCCACAGTTCAGCCTCCGACAGCATATGGAAAACTCACCACTTAGTTGGAGCCACCTGCTCCCAGGCTGGTTTCCAACTGCCCAGCACTTTGGCTCACTGAACAAGGCACCTCACTCCTTCCTAGAGTATCTTAGAGGCAATTTTCATGAACAGAGGAGCAGCACACAGAACATACTAACATACCTTAGCCTTCAGACGTTTCCGAGTGTAAGCTGATGGACCAAACGTATTAACTAGATTCACACTGAATATGATAAAACCTGCCATTTGTGAGTACCGTTCAGTTTTTGTAAAGGTATCAGCACCATACTTTTGTGCAACTTACTACTAAGATGAGGGTTAAAGAGGCCAGAGGAAACCTCTTCCTATGAGATTATGTCCTGTTACAGAGGGTGCATGAGAAGACTAAACAAACTGTGTACTCTCTGTATTATACTTTCTTTGTGATGACTCCATGTAAGTTTATAAAGCAAAATAAGACAATGTTGTAGAAGCAGCATCCTGGCACAGCACTCAATTCCTAACACACAGATCCTAACATACACCTGAAGATAAAAGGAAAATGGAAGGCAACACACATTCAGGGTCAGACTGTTAAAGCCATAAAGGCACTTACACAAACATTTCCTCTGCTATATATCCAGTCACAGGAAGTCTCCCTAGACATATCGCTCACTTGCTAGTGCAACACGCCTTATGGTCAGGTGGTTCCAGAACACCCTGAAGCAGTTCCAGAAGAGACAGCATCTGAATCTGCCTGCTGAACACACATGTCAGCAAAGCAAGGGCTGGGTAATTTAACCCTCATGGCTGCCCTCTAAACCCTTCTCTTCTTTCCTGTCTCAAAGGTAGCCATCCGCATTATCATTCTGCATTGGCCCAAGATGGAACAACATTACATCCAGCTACCGCACGAGAAACAAGATTTTTATTGCATTTATAGAGAACACTCGTAAGGCAGCCTGAACAGCACTTGAGAAACAAGACCCAGGACTTCTGTAAAAGGTGGCCAGAGTGGCTCTCAACCCATCACCTGCTCAGGAAACAGTGAACTCCATGGGTCACTCTCACAAGGCCCTACTGCCAGGAAGGTCTCACAGCTGGCTTGCACCACTGCTGCCACATGCTCAAAAAAGAGCAAGCACAGGTTTTGCTCATAACATTTAAACATTTAAAAATAAATGACGATTCTGCAGAATGAAGTTGCTTTTGTAAGTTGTCTTTTCAGTATACGTTCTAACTGATGTGCTGTGCAGTTACAAACTCAGGAGCAGATTAGCAAAATAGACTGGCACTTACTTGCTAGTGTGAGATGCCCTTTTTGACTGAGAATGGCCCCGTATTTGTTGACAGCCAGGCACTGATAAAACCCTTCATCTGACAGCTCTCCCTTCTTTCCTTCCACCTCACTGATATACAAAGAGCCATTGGATAAGGTGTAGAGCCGCTCATTTTCAGATACTTTCCCTCCATTTTTCAGCCACGTAATGGCTATAGGAGCTTCGCCGCGGGCCTGGCAGTCTAAAACCACTGGATCCTTCCTCGAGACGGCAACGTCCTGAGGCTCTTTCACAAAGAACAGCTCGCTAAAGCACCACAGTCCTGAGAGAGAGCGGGGAAAAGAGATTTTGCCTTAAGTTAAGCCCCCGCACACTACCAAACACTTCGCAGCTGTGTCTCAGCTCACCGAGCCCCAGCACGAGGTCACACCGTTATTACTGCCGGCCCGGGAGCCCTGAGCCCTCCAAACTCACCGAATCCCGGGGAGCGCCGCGGGCTGGAAGCACGGCGTGTTCCCCTCCTGCTTTCCCAACGCGCTGGGGCAAGTAGCGGCAGAACCGACGCCTCGCACACCCGCGGGTACCTGTGGGCGCCGCGGGGCCACACAGGTGTGGCGGGGTAGGAGCCCGGCAGTACCGGGAGTCGGTACCGGGCGCCTCTATCCCACTAGCCCCTCCACACACGGCCGCTGCTACAGCGCCCCCTGCCGGCGGGGGCGGGCGCCAGCTTCCCCGCGCGACTCCCGCCCCAGCACGAACAAAGCGGACGGGTCCCTGTCCCGTTCCCGTTTCCGTTCTTGCTCCCGCCGATCCCGGGGGAACCCGTGCACGTGTGCGGGGACTCACCTGGCAGCGGGAGCAGCAGCGCCCGCAGCAGCGCCCGGCAGCGGAGCGGCCCCATGGAGCGTCGGAGGCTGCGAGCTCCGTGACCGCAGCACTGAGCGAGCGGTCAGCGGGCTGGGGGAGGAGACTGGGGACGGACGGAGCGGCCCCAGCGCGCCCGTCCCGACCCTACTCGCCGCATCTCGTCTCCATTGGCCTTTGGGGAAGAGAGGGGCGAGGGGCAGGGCCGGGCGGGGGGGCCGGACGAGGAAGGGCCAGGGCTGGACGGGGCGGGCCACGACGGACAATACCGGGCTGGGCGCGCGGCAAAGGTACCCGCCGGCCCCAAGCACGAGGGGCCGTGTCGGCCGAACAGGGCCCGACCCCCGTCCCGGGAGCGCTGGCGCTGCCCTGTAGAGGCGGCCTCTCCCGTACGGGGTCGGGATCCGACGGCAGCTCCTCCTCCGAACAGTCCCGACTCCGGTGTTTCACTGCCAGGGCAGTGGCTGCGCGCCAAGTCTTGCCCGGGATGCCCTCCGCACCCTACCCGACCCAGCAGTGTGAAAACGTGGTGGGAGCGCTCCGGGCGTCCAGCGGGTGGAGGAGCCCAACCTGAGCCCCAGTCAGTGGCCCCTCAGTGCTCAGTGCAGGAGTGTCCATGCTGGGCATGGTAGCCCCATGCCCGCATGAAACTGGCTTTCACACACACACAGACCCATTTTTGAAGGCATGGGGGGGAGCTGATCAGCAATGGACAGGACGGATTTGTCAGTGGCTATTGCTGACCGGTTCGTATGGCACCGATAAAACCACTTCCATATGGCCATGTGGGGCAGAACCCTGCTGCCCAGGATGAAGCACCCTTTGCTTGTCTGCAGCAGAAAGCTAAAGCAGAAGGCTAAAGTGGCAACCTACAGCTTGAAAATCATAGAATCGTCAAGGTTGGAAAAAAGGCCTTAGAGATCATCTGCTCTACAACCCCAAACCACTAAACTGTCTCCTGAAACAAATCACACTATCAACACCCTATAGACGATTTGTATGGGAGAAATCAAAACAAATGCTGTTACTTATTATTTAAGGTTTCAGCTTCATCCCTAATTTTACCCTATGGATGTAGGCAGCAATTTCTAAGCTCTTTTTTCATGTGCTCAGAGTTCTAAAGTTACAATCTATAGGAAGGCAACTTCTTCCTCAGCACATTTGCCCCC
>VZRI01004659.1:42844-55941 GCA_013397515.1 Upupa epops
CGTTGTGATAGCTGCTGACTTCAGTGACACGCAAGTTTTTACTGCTTTTTGTTCCTGCTAGCGCTGCAAAGTTCACAGAGCTGGGAGCTAGCAGCTTGGTCACTTCTGCTGCATCATCACCAGGACTGACTCTCGCCTCAGCTAGTGGTTCCCCTAAAAGCCTCAAAGCTATCTGTACACAATGTATGACCTGTATCACCTTCTTTAATTGTCAAAAATACACAGGCAGAAGAATTGGTCTTGCTGTAATCTTAGCCCAGATTTTCAGGAAAGGTAATTAGGAAGGATTTGCTTTACATGCAAATCAGGCAGTTTCACAGTCACTGCTTCGGGAAGCAGAACTGCCCATGAACTGCTTGGGTGTCCCAGTAGAATCAAATAGAACAGGGGTAATTACTCAGCCAGCATTTTTTGGTTTTCCTCAGTGTTTTATTTCACTCAGTCACAAACTTGTGAACTATGAAAAAAACATCACTTACAAGCAGCTTCCTTTATAGCATTTCTATGCATTAATGGTAAAACGCTCTTTTTTTCTTGTGTCAAATGCACATCTTTCTTCTGCAGTTCCTGCTTCTGCTGCATGTGCTGTCTCTTGATAAAGTCTGGTTGATCTGAGTGACCTGATTCTGAGATTTTCTGCATAATCTCAGCACATCTAGAAGACAAACACAGCAACAGAGACATTTCTATGCTTGAGGAGGCAGTGGAGAAGCTAAACTCATCCTTGGTTAGATGAGCTGTCATCTACCTGCAGCCCTTTGCTCCAAACAGCTGGGCAATGCTTCCTGACCAACACTGGGCACCACCCCAAACCTCCTAGAGAAGGCATCTCCTTACCAAATTCAACAGCTGTTTTTGAAGCAGAACCCAGTCCTCTTGGACCAGGGGACAAAAAGCTGACAGAGAGAGTAAGTTGTACTCCTACTTGTGGGCTAGTTTTGATTAGCTGTGCCATCTGTGCTCGCTCCTGCATTCTGCTGTGGCAGGGAAACTGCTCTGCCATCTCTCTGGACTCTGCTGTGCCAGCAGGAGGTTTTAACTTGTGAAATCAAATGCAATATTTGTCTTAATTTGCTTAACAGAAGAAAGGGCTTCCTGCTGGAACTCCCCTTGTTCCTGGGTCTGTGCAGCTGCAAACATCAGTATTACCATCTTCACGTTTCTCCAAGAGGAAAACAAACAGCAAATTCTGTACTGGAATTAAGTAGACCTATAGCTAGGTGAGCATAAACTTTTATGATTCTTTTCAGACCATATAAATCCTTCTCTGTGCTTTACACTGGATTGTGGAGTCTGCAAATACAACTTTCAAAGAAATAGCTTCGGCAGTTAGCTCCTCGGTGCCTTCAAGTCAGTAGTAAGAGCTCAAAATTCAAGTCAGTAGTAAGAGCTCTCTGAAGTGCTACCAGCAGCTGGAGTCACAGGATGCTGTCTGTAAATGACTGATTTACCTTATGTTGCATTTAAGCCTCAGCCCTGGAAAGGCCTGTTTATATGTTTCCTGAAAGAAGATTTTAAAATCAGATTTACGTGAACAGATCTAGCTCAGGGCTTTGCTCCATTGCTTGTGTGGCTGAGGGCAGCTGTCAGTCCATCCAGGAACATTAAACTGATTCTGTAACATTCATTGCTCACAGCAATCTAAGTATCCCATTGACACAAGTACAATGACAATATCCTCAATTATTTGCAGCCTCTGAGAAAAAGGAGTAGTAGGGTCCTGAAGCCCAAATCTATTTTTTTGCCAACATATAGCCATCATTGATGGTTAGACTTTATGATTTTGTAGGTTTCCCAACCTTAATGATTCTATGATTCTGCTCCCCACATTGCTCCCAGGCCCGCCTGGCTCAGCCCTTCCCAGTGCCAGGTCCCAGCTCATAAAATCATCAAGGTTAAAAAAGACCTTCAAGATCATAAAGTCCAACCATCCACCCTACAACCCCCAACCATTAACCTATCTCCTGAAACACTCTGTCTGGTCATTTGTTGAACCCTTTCAGGGACAGTGCCTCCACCCACTCCCTGGGTAGCCAGTGCCAAGGCCTCCCCATTCTTTCTGGAAAGAGGTTTTTCCTAAGATCCAGTCTGCTCCTCCCCTGGCACAACTTGACACAATTTCCTCTTGTCCTGTCTCTAGTCCCTAGGAAGAAGAGGCCAACACCCGCCTCATTACAACCTCTCTAAAGGTAGCTGTAGAGAGCAGTGAGGTCTCCCCTCTTCTCCACAAGCAGGTGGGCAAACACACCTTGGGGTGAGCCTTTGAAATCCTGATGAACTTTCTCTGAAGGGAGCCTTCCTGTCCAGCAAAAGCACACCTCCTTGAACAGGGATTTTAACACAGGTCTCCTCTGGTTATAAACCAGCAAACATCAAAGTGGAACAAGTGCAGTCATTTGACACACAAGCATTCTTTTAACAACTTCTTTTCCTTCTAGACACCTTCCACCACAGTGCTCCACTGGCACAAAGCAGCAGGGAGACCTCAGACAGGCTGTTACCCAGTGGCCCAGGGACAACCTCCAAATGCTTACACCCATCCCTAAAGGGTAATCTCTACAGAATGAAGAGGAACCTGCCATGGGTTTCACCAGAAGAAAGAGGGCATCCCAACATCCTCCCCTGCTTCTAGAGGTAATTGCAGGCAGTCTGGAGAAGAAGTATTGCAGGAATCAGGGGGTTGGACTCAGATGACTTTTCAAGGTCCCTTCCAACCCATAACAGTCTGTGATTCTGTAATGCATTTCCTCACTCTGCTGTTTCCTTGTTGCTGGCCTTCTGGATATGCTGGTACCTCTAATAAACCACACCACTGCAGATACAGCAAGAGAGAGCATACACCTTCAGACAACCTGATCCCAGCTGTGCTCTTCCCCATACACACACAAGTTCATACCATGCTTTCTCTTCTGCCCATCTTTGCCTGATGATTGGACACTGAGGTGGACTAGGAACTGGCTAAAGGACACAACTCAGGGAGCTGTGGTCAGTGAGGTGAAGTCAAGTTGGAGGTCTCTGTGTAGTGGAGTTCCTCAGAGGTCAGTACTGGGTCCAGTCCTATTCAATATATTCACCAACGACTCAGAGGAGGGAGGACCTTCAGCCAGTCTGATGATGACCCAAACCTGGGAGGAGTGGTTGCCATGCTGAAAGGCTGTGCTGCCTTCCCCCAGCTGAGTGGAGAGAAACTACACACAAGGGCAAGTGTAGATCATAGAATCATTAGGGATTGGAAGGGACCTCAAAAGTTCATCTAGTCCAATCCCCCCGCCACAGCAAGATCACCTAGACCAAGCTGCACAGAGTAGAGGGGGAGAAAAACCTCTCCCGATCCGCTAACCACTCCCCTTCTGATGCACCCCAGAATACTGTTGGCCCTCTCGGCCACAAGAGCACATTGCTGGCTCATAGTCATCCTGCTGTCCACTAGGACAACCAGGACCCTTTCTCCTACACTGCTCTCCAACAGGTCAGTCCTCAACCTATCCTTGTCCCTGGGGTTGTTCTTGCCCAGATGCCAGACTCTACACTGACCCTTGTTGTACCTCATTACATTTCTGTCTACCCAGCTCTCCAGCCTGTCCAGGTGTTGCTGAATGGCAGCACAGTCTGCTGGGGTGTCAGCGACACCACCCAGCTTTGTGTCATCAGCAAACTTACTGACAGTGCTCCCTAGTCCCTCATCCAAGTCATTAATGAATAGATTGAAGAGGACTGGTCCCAGTACTGATACTTGGGGGACCCTGTTCCATTGACCTCTATTCTGTAGCTTCTATCCTGCATCCAGTTCACAATCCACCTCACAACTCAATCATCCAGTCCACACTGCCTCAGTTTGGCCATGAGGATGCTATGTGAGGCTGTGTCAAATGCCTTACTGAAGTCATGACAGACCACATCCACTGTTCTGCCATCATCTATCCACCTGTTTATGCCCTCATAAAAGGCTATCAGGTTGGTCAAGGATTACTTGCCCTTGGTGAAGCCATACTCACTGAGATGACCAGGGGGCTGGGGCATTTTCCTTATGAGGAGAGGCTGAGAGAGCAGGGGCTATTCAGCCTGGAGAGGAGACTGAGAAGTGATCCCATAAATGCTTAAAAGTATCTACAGGGTTCCTCTTAGTCAGTGCCCAGACATAGTACAAGGAGCAATGGCCACAAACTGGAACACAGATGGATCCTGCTGTGGTACAGGGATTGGACCAGATGAGATCCCTTCCAACTTCTCCCATTCTATGATTCTTTAATTCAAGGATGCTTTACCCTCAGTGCTTGGCTGCCTTGGGACAGCAGCCAGCCAGGCACAGCTGGGTTACACACGCTGAAACATGTGTGTTAACTGCATTAAGGGTTTATGTGTAAGTGGAAATTGCAGTGAGGAACAGCAAGAACTGTCAGGTGGAGAAGTGCTGCCCAATAAAGTGCATTTGCAATCTCTCTATTTTTGTGTGTCAGCACAGTTCCATGTCTCAAACCCTTTTCTGATATGAAAACAAACCCAAATCCTGGAAAAGCTGCAGTACTGTAGTCTAATGTTATCCTCCAGAAATCCAAGTGTTAATACACTGGGTCAATACAATAAGTATCAAACGAAGAATAACTGAAGAAAATGTCTCCTAGGTTACCACTTTCTGTGTTTGAATGTACAAAGGAATCTCTCGAACCCTCAGCTTTTTGTTAGTGTCTTTCTTACTTATCATGACAGCCCATTGTTCCTCAGCTATTTGTTTAGCAACAAGCATGAAATATGGCCCCCTTTCATCCCTGCATAAGTTACTTTCATTCTGCTGTTACAACAGGAAATAGGCAAATCCTTTCTGCCCCTTTTGCTCTATGTATTTGCAATCAGGAAACAATTACTGGAAATAAAATAAATTAAAAACAAGGCAAGGGGGAGGCTGACTGTCAGCTGGATGCACTGCTGAATGCACCGTGCTACAGATACCGATTTATTTTTGCTGTGAAAGGATTGCAGCCCTTCCCTTTGTGTTTGCATTCTCAGCTTGTTAACAATGCAGGCTCTTTTCTTATCTACAATTTATCCCAAAGAACTATTAAAAAGAAGGAGTGGAGGGGTTTCCTGCTGTTCTTGTCCCATTTCATCTCACAGAGATATAAGAAATTGCTGGTCAGGGAGAGGCCACTTGGCCAAAACAGTCTGTGCCCCATCCCCATGGGTTTATCTCCTTGCAGGCACTGTAGCTCCCTCCAGTGCACTGTCCTGTCACGGGAGAGTGATCACCTCTCAGGAGTGTGAAGATAAACAGATTTGAAGCCTTCAAGTCACGATCCCAGCATCTCCTCCCCCCTACACGCACACAGGCTTTGCCCCCAACACCCACCACAGCTCAGGATGGACACTAAGATGTTTGAAGGGCCATGCAGAGCTGTGACTTACACCAGAATGGCCTTAGCAAGAATTCAGGCTGAACTGCTAAAGGCAACACCCTGGTGCAAGGAGTGAGCCAAGGGGATGGCAAACTGAGGGGAGCCAAAAGCTCAGGGGGGATTTTCTTTTGATGCTAAAATTACTGCCTCCATTAGCTGCAGCCGTTGGGATTTCATCTCAGCTGAACTCTAGTCACATGGGAGCCCACAAGGGCTGCATCAAGGTGCCCTGCACAGCCCCTGGGACTGAGGAGAACTGGTGCAGCCCCTCTTTTCCCTGCAGTGTTCAGCTGTCTATCAGGCCCCTGCCCAGGCAAAGTAGGGCAGGAGGAGGAGAGGAGCGGTCCGGGTGGAAGTACATCCACAAGCACCCTCAGTTTGTTTGATGCAATTCAGCACTTCACAGCTTGCAGGGCCTGTTTTGGGTAGGTGTAACAGCTTATGTGGCTGAGTGAGGAAAGACATCAGAGACTCCATCCAGAAAGAACACGAGGGGACAAATACAAGTATTTTTTTCTGCTAGAATCAAGTTCCTGGTTCAGTGTAGTATGCAGATACACAGATGTGCCTGCAGAGCACAGCAGGAGAGAAACCCACTGTTACAGCTGCTAGTAGGGTAACTTGGTTTCAGTTCTGATGCTATTCAATATCTCATCATCACCCCAGGATTATGTTTGCTAAATGGTAAGTAACCTTTTCCTGTCATTTATGTTGGGGTACCTTTAGGAGGTCACAGGGGCCAAATGCTGGAGCACATCCGAGCTCCTCTAGGCAGACAATGCCCATAAGGAACACACACACCATGGGCCTAACAAAAGGTTCACATTGTCCTGGTTTCAGTTATTTTGTGCCAATCATATTCTCTGGATTAAAAAATACTTTAGAACACATATTAAGAAAAAAGTGTGTGTGGCAGCAGGGAGCTTTTCTGGCAAGTTAGGGAGTTAAATTGGCCTAATGCGCTCAGATGAGGAACAGGCCAGTGGCCAAGTGGAAATCCCATCTGGAGCAGCTTAGCCCTAACTAACAAAAACTTTCAATATGCAGAAAGCAGTCCACATCCTTCCCTGAACATTCAACTCCTGTCTTGAGGAGGTGCAGAGAAGAAAAAATGACCGTTCCAAGGGATGGTGAGCAAGCTGCAGCCCCATCTGCAACTCCAGATCAAAGATTTTATAATCAATAATTTAGTTGTTTGGTCTTCAAGTTAGATTAGGATTAATTCTAGGGTGAAAAAAAATCAACTGATCCAGCCTGTTTGGACCTTAAGACTCAATTAAACAGTTGGATCTTTTCCAGTACAAAAAGGTATTTCTAGGACTGCAACATGACTTTCCTAATTCAGGTCTAGGTAAGTGTGGAGAAAATGTAAACTTCAGCTCTTTATCTTTAAAAGTATAAGTGAAAATTTGGTCTTTGAACAGTTTACAGTCAGACTTTGAGTTCTTAATGTGGAGAAGAGTAAAAATGAGGTATTTTGAAAGAAGACAGTATTTTTTAGCTGTATGTTAACAAAGCTCAGCTAACTGTATTATTTTTGCCTTAGTTGAAGCAGCACCTCTTACAGGTTCTGATAGCTAAATTTTAATTGAATAATTAAATATTTATTTAATTGAATAATTAACTTCCTAAGAAAAGAACAGTTCTAATGCTTCTGATAAAGAATTCTTCTTCTTTACTAACCTGTGAAGTAAATATTCTGTGACCCTTCAGCGTAGGATACATGTGATTGTTTAATACTAGTAGGCAAAGGGTACCTCTAATTACAGAGACCCAGGATATGAATGAGCAACTTCTCAATCTCCTGGGATTTGGTTCAACCAGAGAGAAAGACATTTATTTAAAACAGTGCATGAACAGCTAATTAGCAATAAAACTATTAAGAAGAGACAACTAATTGCTGGGCTGCAATTCATGGAATGGGGGGGACTCATAACTCCACTGAATGCTTTCAGTAACTGAATTTGTTCTATATTGCAATCTAATTAGCAAATAACGTTATAGGTATCCAAAGCAAAGAACATGCATTTTCATGGAATTCAAAGCTTCAGCTAGAGTGATTTCTAAGCACTTCTACACAGCAACCACCCAGAAACTCTATTATCCAGGCAAAGGAAGAAAGCAGGTTTTCAGCAGAAATGGATGGCATGGCCTGGCCAGGGTAACCTCTGCTGAAGTGGCACAGTTTGTCATATCTGACAACCCACTGAAGAAAGTTATCACTAGTTAAGGGCCTGACCCTGCATTCCTTAACTAGACAAAAATCCCTTTGAAGTCGATGAAGCATCCTGTTCAGATAACTCTATCAGGGCTTGGCAATTAATGAAAACTTTTCTTATGTAGATTATAGTTCTTTTCAGGGGAAACCCTTCATTACATAATACAGTCCCTCCTAGGCAGTAGGGGGTTTGTTTCCAGCAGCTCTAGCAGCACAGTAGCAGTTTCTCATTGATCAGGAATTACTAAAAGTCAGAACCACATGGTTTTCTATTTGCCTTGATCCTCCTTAAGTGTTCTTCTCTAGCTGATGTCCAGTTGAAGGTTTTGACAGATTTGCATTCAAAAGGTCAGCAAGCAGTCCTCAGGGCAATCTGAGTTAAACCTTTAGCATTTTGCACACTCCCAAGCAGCAGTGCATAGTAGAGTGTGTTCACCAGCTTCTCAAAGGTTATGTTTCTCATACTGCAAAACAAAACCTAAGTCAGAAATATTTCATCTCGTAGAAAATATTAGAGAAACTCTCAGACAACTGTGAGAACATATTCCCTTAAATTAAACTCAAAAGGACCTAAGAAAAACAAATTGTAGTGAAATACACTAGAGTCTAAAACCACACCACAGCAAGTTTTATGTTCTGTCACAGCCTTATCTGTCTTTCCTCAAGGGGCATGCTCACTCAACGCCTGGCTCAGGATTTCCAAGCCTCTTTGCTTCCTCCCTCCCAGAAATCCCAAGCCTCTCAATGGAATGAAAACCTGAAACCTACCATGCAGAATTTGTTTCAAGTCTCATTAAGCAAGAAACCTCAAATTAAGGACAGCTCAGCAAAACAAAGCATTTTCCTACAGTCACATGGGTCTAAACCAAACAGAGATGGAAGCTGTCCCTCAGTACCTGCTTTTCGAGCTGTTTGTCTTCTGATCAGGGTGCTAACAATACATGCTCCACACAGAAAAAGCCATTAAGCCTCCACTTCAAAAGGTACCAAAGCTTGTGCTTGTGTCTTGATTTTGCAATGTCACAGAGCAATATGGCAGTTGTTAACGGCTTCATTTCTAACAGTGGAAGATGGAAGGTGTTGGCTGCCTTTTAAACAAGTAGATGTTTCCATACGGTGTGTACCAGGAGATGTGGATTCATGGTGGTGATGCTGAGCTGCTCTTACTTCACATGATAAGAATTGCACATTGATTCCTTTAAAAACATAATGCCTTAAAAAAGGCAAATAATAAACAAACTGCCCTTAAAAAAAGCAGAATCTCATAGAAAGAAACTCATTTGGCAAGACCCTATGTAAAGAATCCAAGTATCATGCCAAACTAATTAATGAGAAACAGACAGTAAACACAAATAACCTGACAACATGAAGAAGGACAGAGAGAAGAGTCTGGTCTCCTAACAATCAACGTTCTTTTTGACCACACAAGAAATGAGTCAAACAAAATCAGTGTTTAAAGTTACATGTATTCCATCTTAATTACTTCATATTTGTTTTTTAGAATGTGATCATTGCAGTGATGAAATTCCCACCGTAGGGAATTGAGGAGTATTTGCCAAACGACAGTGAAGTTGCACTGAAAACAGTAAAAAAAACCCGACGGAAAAAGCAAATCTGTGCTGGTCCAGAACACGTTTCACACTGAAGTATAGCAGAGGTATCCACGGCTTTCAGTGGGACACGACTAGTTAGTGAAACGGTAGCAAACTGTGGATTTACAGAGTAATTCAAATGCTGAGGCACTAGAAAAGCTTGTGACATAAGTTAGAGAGATAAAAATAGGATAGAGAAAAAAAATCAGTAGCTTACTCTTGTATTTTGCCTAGGTTTGCCACACAAGTACTCAACTTGTCTCTAGCAAAATTAATGCGTTCAATATGCTACAGGAGTGATTTATTAATAGCAATTAAAAATAATCTAAATCCTTTTAATCCTTTGAGCAGCACAAATGGCACTTAAAAGATTGGTTTAGCTCTGGCTCACAATGCAATAAGGATAGTGAGCAGTCACCTGCAGCACCATGAGAAATCACGGGTTTGATACAAATAACACTCAGCCTGAAAATCTGTCAGTTGAGAGAAATCAATTTTGAAGGAGAAATTAATTTTTAAGGAAAAAACCTACATCTCCCAAGTTTCTGCTGAATGCTTTTTGTCCATCTCTGAAGTCTCATTTCCCAACAGGCTGCAGAGGCTTTCCACACACCTGATGATAACCTTTGGGGTAAAAATGAGATGGTAAAGAAAGGCTATTTCAGACCAGCACAAACAGAATTACTGATATTGATTTGATATCTAAGAAAACCTCACTCCCAGCCCAGGCAGCCCTTTGCCTCACAGCATTTACCCAGCAAACCTTTGATGAGATTAAGCTATATATTTTACGTTTTTCAGCCAATAGATAAATTTTAGGTAAGATAAAACTCCTTAAGCAGCCTTATGTGTGGCTGTTTGGGCACAGAGGCACCCCTGGCTGTACGGGAGTAGTAACGCACAGATAACGCACAAATAACACCTCCCCACCCCATGCTTCTGGGGGAAAAGTTAAGCTCCTGAAGCACTTCCAAGCGGTTTCACACCACCCTTACTCCATCTGAGCCCGTCCTGCTGGGCATTGCTGTCTCGCCCAGACCCTCCCCACCCCACTGCCGGCCCTCCCCCCACGGTGCCCCCTGCAGTCCCCTCGCAGGCTCGGGGGTCATCTCGGGCCGGCCCGGGCTGAGCCTCCTCGACCCGCCGTGGCGCCACCTGGTGGCCACACCGAGCACAGTCCCAACGGCGGCCCGGGACACCCCAAAGCGCAGGGTTCAGGCGGCAGGGGAACAAACGTTAACAACAGGGCATGTTCTCCAGTGTTTTCAGCTTCTGAAGTCTGCCCAGAAAACGACGCCTAAAGCCACAAGGGAATTCTCAGTGCAGAGTTTTTAAAGCTGAGAACAGCAAAACTATTCCCGCTGCAGCCATCTCATCCATCACGTGTGATGGTTCAGTCCCTGCTCTGGAATTAGCATCTTATTATAGAATCACAGGGTTGGAAGGGACCACCAAAGGGCATCTAGTCCAACCTTCCACCAAAAAAGCAGGGTCATCTCCAACTAGACCAGCTTGCTCAGAGCCCCATCCAGCCTGACCCTGAATGCCCCCAGGAACAGAGCCGCCATCAAGTCTCTAGGCAGGCTGTTCCAGGGATCCACCACCCTCAGATTAAAGAACTTTTTCCTGCTGTCCGATCTAAATCTCCCCTTTTCCAGCTTCAAACTGTGACCCCTAGTGCTGTTGTTCCCTGCCCCCGTGAACAGTCTTTTTCCCAGTCTTCTGACAGCCACTTTCAGGTACTGGAAGGTCACAATAAGGTATCCCTGAAAGCCTTTTCCCCTTCAGACTGAACAACGCCAACTCTCTCAGTCTGTCCACATAAGGGAGGTGACCCCAGCCCTCTGAGAACTTTTGTTTCTGCCTTATCCCTCCTTTGCCACTACTGGATGTTGAAGAACAAGAGACGGTCACTGACGCACGAGGAAGCAGCAGTTAAACTCCCACTGGAAAGGCCATGGTCAGTGCTCTGCAGGTGGCACTGAGCTGTACTAGAAATGGTTGTTTTGGTGAAGAGCAGCATCTTTGGAACCGCTGTGCCCAAATCCAAGTGTATGATAGAGAATACAGAGCTGTGATATGCAGAAAATACAGGTACAAAGGGACACAGTGCAGATCCCAGAAAGCATCTCCTTATTGGCCACACCAGCACTCTTATATAGCTGTTTGTGACCCACTCTCTCCAGGGGCCTCCCAGACTGCCTTACCATAACTTGGCTCTTCCTGCAGATGTCAGGGAGATGTCATAGTCTCCACTATGAACCAGGGTTTGTAATTTTGGAGTTCCTTGAGATGCTTCCAAGACCACTTTGCCCACTTCCTCAGGACAAACAGGTGGCCTAGAACAAGTCTTCACCAGGACATATCCTGTTCTGATGTCTCCTCTGACCCAGAGGCACAAAGCTCTGTACCATCAGATCTCTCACGTCCAAGTGGCTCCAGCCACACGAGCCATTATCTCTTGCTCCTCCTGATCTTTCCCTGTCTGCCTGTGGTTGTGTCAGGTACATGAGGTGGGCTTCCTTAGACCTGACATATCCTCCACAAAGGCCACCTCATTTCCATCACCCTGAACCTGTTTTTAGCAGCACTGACCTCTCTTCTCTTACTGAACCACATGTGTTATCACCATTCCTCAACAAATCTAACTTGAAGTCTACAGAAGGGACTTTGCACTCCATTACCCACACTGAATCTTTCCTTTAGTGCTTGATCCTTTCTCTGTCTATTACAGCACTACAGCAGTTCTGTAAATTCATACCCAGAGATGGGGAAGCAGTCCCTCTTCTGATGCCAAAAGTTATTCCTTCACCTCACTTTCGAAAATCCATGCCCACTGCCCACACAGGGACTCCAGTAGCCCCTTCTCTTACTCCCATTTCATGGTTTGGTATTTTGGCTTTACAAAGTCTCTGTAAAAGCCCTGATGATCTCTTGCACTCCTCTTCCCCGATGCAACAAGTTTGCTCATGTCTCCTGTGGCTCTTTCACAGGACAACTCAGTGCTTTGCTTGCCCACTGCAAAGCTCCTGCAGACACCACCAGATTGCCCTGGCTCTGGGGAGAGGTACCTGTGGCCTGGGACTTGTCAGCAGCATTCTTCTCTAGGATTTTCCACCTTTGTACCAGCACTGCTTCCCCAGTTGGCACTGAGGATCAAGCCCTACAGTACATCCCCACCACTGCTGGGCAGTCCATGCTGTCTGGATCAGAGAGCTTTTGGTGCCTTTTGCCCCTCTGTCACACTCACATGCATGATGTTCCTATGGAGCCTGACCTCCTTCAGCAGCAGCCAGCTGGGCATTTCTGTGGAGCCTCCACTTTGCCTGTCCGCTGCACAGCGCTTCTGCTCCGGCCTACAATGAAGGGACACAGTAACCTAGAGCTGTCATAAAAACATTAATTAATTTCTCAAAGGCTGCATGTCAGGAGCAGAGCATTAGGAAACAGCCCTACAGTACCTCAACATCTATACAAAAGCAGCAGTGCATTTCAATGGAACTCCCTTGGGAGGCTGCCCTGAAAGATAATACGAGTCCAGGAAGACCGAACACACTTCAAGAAGGAAGTCGTAAAGGCACAGGAGCAGGCTGTCCTCGTAAGCTGAAAAGTGGACTGGCAGGGAAGAAGCCCAGCCTGGTTGAGAAGGGAGCTTTTGCATGATCTCAGGAAATAAAAGTGTCTCAACTTTGGAAAGAAGGACAGGTGACTCAGGTAGCATTTCAGGATATTGTAAGGTCATGTAGAAAGAGAATTCGAGATGCACAAGCTCATTTAGAACTGAATCTGGCCAAAAGTGTTAAGGATAACAAAAAGCACTTTTATAAATCCAGGGAGAGGGTAAATCTCCACTACTTACTGCATGAACATGGTAACTGAAGACAGAGAAAATGCTGC
>VZRI01004659.1:56913-115150 GCA_013397515.1 Upupa epops
GGGGGGAGCTTATCACACTCTATAACTACCTGAAGGGAAGTTGTAGACAGGTGGGGGTCAGGCTCTTCTCCCAGGCAACTAGTGACAGGACAAGAAGGCAGGGCCTGAAGCTTCAGGTTAGGAAGTCCTTCCTCAAGGAAAGGATGATCAGACATTGGAATGGACAGCCCAGGATAGTGATGGAGTTCCCATTCCTGGACACGTTTAAGGACAGACTGGATGTGGCACTTAACACCATGGTCTAGCTGATGTGGTGATGTCAGGTCATAGGCCGGGCTGGATGAGCACAGAGGTCTTTTCCAACTTTAATAATCCTGTCTTTCTGTGAACTGTGCCTTCAGTCCACCCCAGAGAACTAACATCAATGAATTCCTGCTATATTTCAAGACTACCCATTCAAAGAACAGAGTCACAACTTATTAGAATAAACTTTTATTTACTGCTTTCAGTTTCCTCGTTTTATACCTTAAAGTATGCAACAAACCCTGCTACATTCAAATCTATACAGATTTGCTGATACATCATTAGTGTTTTACAAAACTGCATATAGTTTAGGGAAACCTGTATAAGTTACCTTTATTTACATGTAATATTCTCATTCCTAACAACTTAGTCAAAGAATAAAACAAAAGTGGGATTTTAAATATCCCTTAAGACCCATTACATTTGTTACATAATTTACAAGCCTTCATGGAGAGATGTGCTACACTTACTCCTTGCATATTTATAAAGACAAACAGAAATTCGCTGTCCAAAGCTATGGACTCTCATGTCCTCAGATAATATTGGTAATAAACTGTTAAAATTGGAGCAAGGCAGGTATAGAAATCACTTGTTTCAAATCAACTTTGCACATCTTCTTAGCTCACACTTGCTCAAAAGAAGTATTGACATTAATACAAAAATTACCCACATTTATAAAAGAAATCAAATTAATATTTATATGACAAGTTGATCTACAAGAAATTGCACATTGTTGGTTATGACTTTGGTTATACTGCAGTAACAAATTTGGTTTCTAGACTAACAGTGGAGAAAAAAATAATACAAAAACAGAGCTGTAGAAAGGAGCGTAACCTGTAAACATATTACAGAACCAAATTCTGCACTTGGTGAGATGTGCGTAACCTCCACATGGTTCAGGGGAGGCTGCACACAACTAACCGCTGAATTTGACCCAGAAAACCCTGTAAACATGTTCTTTATTGTTATGTAGTGCAATACTGCAAGAACGGATAATAAAGGCCTCTAACTACTAGTAACTAATACTCGGTCATATACGTACAAATTTTTTAGGATTAATTTGTTGCAAAAGGCTGAATTGAAAATATTATCCATCACTGAACTATAAATTTATCCCAAAAAGTGATGAACACTCAATAAACCAACAGCAGGATACAAATTCTGACACAAATGGAGAAAGTCTCTCATTCAAACTCACAATTACGCTGCTTGGCTGGTTTCTATAAAAATCCTGCTTTTGTGATGCTATTTGAACAAAAGCAAGTTAGAAACAGAAATCTAACGCATCAAACATCAGTGTTCTGCAAACTGATGCTGATAAGGCAAACAAATGTTTCCCAATGCTTCACCTAATCTGCAGAATCCTAAGGTGCTTTGGCCAGACCTGAAGCAAACATCCTGAAGCAGCACAAGTTATGGTACTGAATGCCATCAAGTTTGTTTGGTTTGAAGTTTGGGGATTCTTTTTTCATGTTCTATTTTTTTTTAAAGAGGTTAACTATTTCAGTTAATCCTCTTAAAGCAACCATTCACATTTACACACTCTGCAAAGATTTCTTCACGGCTTTACTTCAGTAGTTTACTGCAGGACAGTCTGCCAAATACTAGAGAAGAAGCAACTGTTTCCAGCCGTGACAAGCTTTGTTACTCATTTGGCACCAGCCCATCCAATGTGAATACTGTAGTTACTAGTGAAGTTCACAAAAAAAACTGTGGAGATGGCAAAAATACATTTTCAAAAGTTAAAGAATTTTTAATACTTACTTATTTCACAAGTGATATTATAAAGATTCAATAGCCATGTGACTAAATGCAATGGGAATCCCTGGAAAAACTCAGATTTCTTTGTAAACTTTTAAAATGAAATTGCAACACTGGACCAATAAAATTTATGTCTGTGTCTCAATCAACTCCATCAAAACCCTGAGTATTTTCAATTGCCAGAAGTAGTTTATCCCATAAGTCTTCAAATGAATCATATGGAGGCAGATCTAAGCGATTAAAGCTGAAAAACAGATTAAAAGTCCTCAGTGTTTTGTCACTTTCACTAGAGGTTCTAATTCATAAAAATTAAATACTCACCAAGTGTGAGCTCTTGGCAGTTTTTCAGGTGTACCCCACTGTTCAACTGTAAACAACTGTGGCCCATTTGAACCTGCAGAAAAGACAACATCAATTTTCAATCCATTATAAGATTTTAAGACTGGATTATAATCTTATAATTTTAATTATAAGATTATAAGACTGGAAATTTACTTTATTAAAATTTACTTTAAAATTTACTTTATTAAAATTTACTTTATTAAATAGCGTGGATTTTTAGAATCCAGTTCTGACATTAATAGGAACTTTATATGAATCAAATACATTCTGCACTCCTACTGAGCAATTTCAAAACATTTAGACCTTAAACTCAGAAGTGTAAGCTGTGTGTTTTCATCAACTCTCTTATGGTGCATCATACCTGAAAGTTTCCAGGACCTCTTAAATCTTGCCAAGTGGATGCAAAAGGCGTTTTGTAAATATTTGCACGAGCTGTTGAAAGCATTTGTGTATGTCTGGAGAAGACTACCCAGTTTAAAACAAAATCAGAAAGTCACCAGCTTGCCAGCAAGCAAGAAGCGATTTCTGACAGTAGGTTGCTTCTGACTATTCTACAAGGCAACCATCAGAACAGCTAAAGAATTGTACTCCAAGGCAAATGGTTACCCTAGTATGAGTGGCCTTCTGCTTCTGAAATGGAGGATGTGAAACATGTTTCAGGTTGAAGATAAGCAGCAGTTACAAAAATGGGTTCATTCACTAATACAAGTGGGATGTAAGGGTTGTGTAAAGTACATTTAGACCCATGAAATTAATTTGATTTTACAATGCAGGCAACTTTACCTGTTTTTTCAGGACTTCTCCAAAACATTTATTTGTTCAGATTTTTTTCCGGGGGACTTTTCTGAATACACAAGTTATAACAGTCATTTCCAAAATATTTCAGTTGTATTTTTATGGGGATGTGAAAAGAAGAAATGTACACACGTTCATTTAATGAAAGGCTGCTATGAGCCTGTAATAAGGCACAGTGTAGAAGTGGGTTTGGAAGGTATTTAGCCAATATATAGGGGGGGAAAAAAACAAAAAGAAACAACAAAAATCCCAGGGTAATTCATACCAGTCATAAAAATGAAACAAGAGACAGCCCTTCTACAACTATAACCAGACATAAAATAGAGAATACCAATCAATGCAAAGAAACTATACTTCAAACAAACTAGAGAGACGAGAGCAAACACTAAGAACTTAAAATCATAGAATCATAAGGGATCGGAAGGGACCTCAAAAGATCATCTAGTCCAATCCCCCTGCTACAGCAGTATCACCTAAACCAAATTGCACAGGAACACATCCAGGCAGGTTTTGAACATCTCCAGAGAAGGAGACTCCACAACTCTCCTGGACAGCCTGTTTCAATGCTCCATTACTCTCACTGTGAAAAAGTTCCTTCTGATATTTATATGGAACCTCCTATGTTCCAGTGCGCACCAATTGCCCCTTGTCCTATCACTATCACCAGATAAGAGCCTGGCTTCATCTTCCTGACACCCACCTCTCACGTATTTATAGACATCAGTGAGGTCACTCACCCCTCAGCCTCCCCTTCTCCAAGCTCAAGAGACCCAGCTCCCTCAGCTTTTCCTCATAAGGCAGGTGCTTTGGTTCCTTCATCATCTTTGTTGCACTACACTGGACACCCTCCAGCAGCTCTGTGTCCTTCTTGACCTGAGAGGCCCAGAACTGGACACAATACTCCAGATGTGGCTCAACAGAGGAGAACAACTTCCCTCAATCTGCTAACCACCCCTCATCTGATGCACCGCAGGATGGTGTTGGACCTCTTGGCCACAAGAGCACATTGTTGGCTCAGAGTCATCCTGTTGTCCACTAGGCCCCCCAGGTTTCTTTCTCCTACACTGCTCTCCAACAGGTCAGTCCACAATGTATACTGGTCCCTGGGGTTGTTCTTGCCCAGATACAAGACTCTACACTGATCCTTGTTGTACCTTATTAAGTTTCTCTCTGCCCAGCAATCCAGCCTGTCCAGGTCTTGCTGAATGGCAGCACAGTCTGCTGGGGTGTCAGCGACACCACCCAGCTTTGTGTCATCAGCAAACTTGCTGACAGTGCACCCTATTCCCTCATCCAAGTCATTAATGAATAGATTGAAGAGGACTGGTCCCAGTACTGATACTTGAGGGACTCCACTAGATACAGGCCTCCAACTAGACTCTGTCCCATTAACCACTACTCTCTGGCTTCTATCCTGCAGCCAGTTCACAATCCACCTCACTACCGAATCATCCAGTCCACACACTGCCTCAGTTTGGCCGTGAGGATGCTATGTGAGATCGTGTCAAATGCCTTACTGAAGTCAAGATAGACCACATCCACTGCTCTGCCATCATCTAACCACCTGGTTATGCCCTCATAAAAGGCTATCAGGTTGGTCAAGGATGACTTGCCCTTGGTGACGCCATAATGACTGTCCCTAATAAGCCTCTTGTCTTTGATGTGCCCAGAGACAGCATCCAGGACAAATTGTTCCATCACCTTTTCTTGGATAAGGGTGAGTTCTGACAGGTCTATAGTTACCTGGATCCTCCTTCTTACACTTTTTGAAGACTGGAGTGACAAATCTTAAGATTAGATCCTTACCAACAATTGTATCTACAACATACCTGTGAGCAGATAAAAGCAGCTGGGGAACTTAGGAGAATCCTAAGTGAACTGCTGATGACAGTGTGTCTTTGTAATCAGATATTACATAACTGAGAATTTTGTTCAATCTCAAGCACATGTTAAACAGGGAATTATTTTGCAGCTCTCTCTGAAAAGTCACATTTTTTCTAACTTCCAAAAACAATTCAAATAAGATAGCTATAGAACACAAGAAATGTGTGATTTAAGTGACTCCTCTAATTTTCTTTCTTGTACCTTCCAAAACACATTCATTTTAAAGCAAATTTGAAAAATAACATGCCTGTGTATGAAGTCAAATAGAGTACTTCGTCAGTATCAGTTCTGTTGTTTACTTGTGAATATATTCATAAGTACTCACCATACAACTCAGCAAACCCATTCATTGGTACCCGTGATGTGCCAGTAACAAACTGAAGTAATCTGATTCTTTTTTCAGAGTCCATCATCAAGACCGCCTATATATAATAATGTTTATAATTAAATATATATCTTTACATTAAGCTTTCAAGCAGATTTATACAACACAGAAACTCTAAAGTATCCTTTATAAAGGGTAAAAGCATTCTCTTTTGTCACACAAGTTTCTGTCTATTGCCCAAAGGTATGAAGCCAAGGATTTTTTTCAATGGCTCTGTAATGGCTTAGCTGGCTGCTCAATTACTTCCCCTGAAGATTTGGACCCTACTTTCTTTCAAGATTACTGATGTGAACAAGCAGCCAAATTCCTGTAATTTATTACATTGTAGAGTTTAGTGTAATTATGCCAGAAAACCTTACACAAAATTATTTGTAACCCCAGTCAGACATGGATTTTTTAGAAAAAGGCAAGTATCAGTAGTGCATTCTTGCCATACACTTTCACCTTAGTTTTCTTATTTATTACCTTCCTCAGGCGTTTTATTGATCAGTTGACAGATTTGATAATCTACCTATTAATGAATCACACAACAACCTAGCGTGGCTGAAAGGCAGTAGCTTTTGAAGAGATTTTAAATTAAAACCAGAATATTTAGAAAAATCAAAACTTAACGGTACCTTCCAGAACCACTGTATGACTTGATGGTTTATGCTGTAGCCATTTTTGTATTTTGTATGCAGTTTCCAATCAGCCACATCCACATCTCCAAGTCCACACATTAATAACTACATAAAACAAAAAAACACACCAGGAAAGAAACACCAAAGTTTGAGTCAGTAACATTATGTTTCTACAATATTTATTTGATTTTTCCATGACGTACTTACCTCTAGTTCATTTTCATCAAAAATTTTAATCAGATCCTGGGGTATGAGTTCAAAAAAGCCCTAAAAAGATGAAAGTGGGCTTTAAAGCATTAGTTTAGAAGGCTACATTATTTAAGCATTTTTGTTCGCTGAGAATGTTACAGAGCCAGAGCAATACATCAAATACAGGTATTTGGACATCAGAAGTTCTCCAGTTTGGTTACAGTACTTTTAATTTTGACTTCTCACATTTTCATTGTGCAACACAGAATGGTCAATATTGTCTATGTAACATCACTTAAACCAGATAAATCAACTAGTTGAATTTAATCCTATTAATTTGTTTAATTTTCACTTCTGCAGAGTCCATTGTATAGTTTGCACTGAATGTTGTCAGCCAGGAGTGAGAAACAAGCCTATTTTTTAATAATGAATTAAACACTTCAGCAAAATTATACCACGAGTGTGAAGTAATTCAAAGGTGACACTACAGACAGCATCACTGCTTTATTGTACCCATAGCAACATTATCTATGGGTCTGCAGAATGTCAAAACAGCCTCTCTTAAGACTACGTGCAACAAATTCTTAGAATAATTTATTTTATAATTAAAGCAATACCTCTTTGAAAGCCGCCATTTGTTTCTGTACTCTGCTCACAAACCTCCACTGAATTACCAGACTGTAAAACAAAAGCATTGAAAACAAAATCCATTTATGCACAAAGCAACAGTGAACACACAGCCCCGACCACCAGAGGGGCAGGGTAGTCTGGTGAGAAACAGCACAGACAGTGACCTCCACTTACTGAATGTAGTCTCTCTTGTTTTTGTTGGTGACAATTATTTCTGATCCACCACCTTTCAGTTCATGTTGATGGGTCTAAATGCAACACATAAAGCAGGTCTCCAGTGAGGTATGGAACAGAAATCACACGTCAATAGTAAACAATTTAGTTAACTTGAAGCTTGCAGAATTTGAGAACTTTGAGAAATAGAACCAATCACTTTCACAAGTCACCAAAATACACAGAATTTGGTTGATTGCTTTAAAAAAGTTATTATTCAGGGAAGCCAGACTGTGATGAGGCACCCTCGACTTTTCTGACCTGCTACAACAGATCACCTAATTTTTCACATAAGTTGTCACTAATGTGGACTTCAGAAACTGCATATTCAATGATGCAGCCTTTTCTCCAAATCTCCAGGAAAACCACAGAACCACTTCAGCAATGGTCCTAGTAAAGACTTGAATCTATATATCCCTGTTACATCATGATTTATACTGCTAGAACCTCAGCACACAAATCGATGATTTCCAGTTTATTACAGGCCACATTAGTTACACACATACACACCACACAGATGAAAACAACTTCAACAGGTCAACCGTTCCACATCTTATTTACTCTGCTTTACACAAACATACTCACCTGACCAAAAAGTTCTTCATCAACTATAAATCTGAGGTCCAGTTCTGTTGGATCATTTTCAAGTATCCATCTCAGAGAATTGTAATATTCACTATCCTAAGAGAATGACACAACTGTAAATACATTCACTAATATTTTCAGTCTCTAAAAGTATAAAAATATATTTCTTTTTAATAATCAAAAGGCACAAACCAATCTGAAAACCACATTGAGACAGGGATCCTGAAGATGCTTGTATTTCATTTTAAGAACCTTAGGTCTATAACTGTTTCAAGAAAACATAATGAAGTGAGCAAAGTTTTCAATACAGCTTAAGTGACTTAACCCACCACCTAGATATCTCTGATTTTCCACTGGAAGTTTTAACACCTATGTAGCTTACAGATGTGGCTAGTTTCTATTTGGCGGGAGTACAGTTAAATTTTATTCATAGCAGCTGTTTGGGGACTGTTATGAATTTGGGCTGCAAACAGTGTTGATAACACAGGGATGATTTCATTACTGCTGAGCAGGGCTTACACAATGTCAAAGGCTTCTCTGCTCCTCACATCCCCCCACCAGTGAGTAGGCTGGGGTGCACAAGACAGGAAGGGACACAGCTGGGACAGTTAACCCCAACAGAACAAAGAGATATTCCAGACTGTATGACATCATGCTTAGGAAGGCACCTTGGAGATCACCCAACACCCCTCCCATGGGCAGCAACACTTCCCACTGGACCAGGCTGTCCAGAGCCCCATCCAATCTGCACTTTACTGGTTCCAGGCAGGGATCACCCACAACCTCCCTGGACAACCTGTTCCAGTGTCTCCACACCCTCACAAGGAGGGATTTCTTCCTAAAATCTAACGTAAATCAACCGTCTTTTAGCTTGAAACCACACCTTGTCCTATCACTACAATTCCTCATAAAAACTACCTCGCCAGCTTTCTTACAGCCCCCTTCAGGTACTGGAAGTCTGCTATGAGGTGACTTTCATGTCCACGTTGAACCGCCCCAATTCCCCCTGTCTTCATGGCAAAGGTGCTCCAGCTCTCTGATCGCCTTGTGGCCTCCTATGGATTTGCTCCAACACTTCAATATCTTTCTTATACTGGGGACTCCTGAACTGGATGCACTGATCCAAGTGGGGTTTCACAAGAACAGAGAAAAGAAAGAATCACCTCTCTTGACCTGCCAGTGACACCTATGATCCAGCCCAGGATCCAGCTGGCTTTCTGGGCTACCCTCACATAGTGACAGCTCATGTTGAGCTTTTCATCTACCAATGACTCTAAGTCCTTTGTCCTTCTCCTCAGGGCTGCTCTCAATCCCAGCAAGTACTTGTGCTTGGGATTGCCCCAGCCCAGATGTGAGATCCTGCACTTGGGCTTGTTGAATCTNTGCACTGATCCAAGTGGGGTTTCACAAGAACAGAGAAAAGAAAGAATCCCCTCTCTTGACCTGCCAGTGACACCTATGATCCAGCCCAGGATCCAGCTGGCTTTCTGGGCTACCCTCACATAGTGACAGCTCATGTTGAGCTTTTCATCTACCAATGACTCTAAGTCCTTTGTCCTTCTCCTCAGGGCTGCTCTCAATCCCAGCAAGTACTTGTGCTTGGGATTGCCCCAGCCCAGATGTGAGATCCTGCACTTGGGCTTGTTGAATCTCATGCAGTTGGCAGAGGCCCAGTTCTCCAGCCTGTCAAGGTCCCTCTGGATGGCCTCCCTTCCCTCCAGTCTGTCGACCACCCCACAGAGCTTGGTGTCACTGACAAGCCTGCTGAGGGTGACCTTGCTGCCACTGTTCACATCTCCACAAAGATGTTAATGCATGATAGAGCCCAGCTTTCCTGGGGATGGCTGAATACTTGCCAGCCCATGGGAAATGGTGAATGAATCCCTTGTTTTGCTTTGCTTGCACACACAGCTTCTGCTTTACTTACCAAACTATCTCAGCCCGTGAGTTTTCTCCCATCCTTCCAACTCTCTCCTGCATCCCACTGTGGCAGACAGCAAGTAGCTGTGTGGTTGCCAGCTGCAGTTAATCCACACCAGAGACTTTTTAATAGGTCACAGCCTAAAATGTCTCTGAATTGTGCACTTTCACATTTCACAATGATATTAAAAGTGTATTAAAAATGTGATTATGAACGTGAAATCCTAACGCACGCGATACAACGAATTACATACCACAGACTCCATATCATGAAGTGTTATTGGTTTTTGGAGCATCATCTTGTAAAAAGGTCGAATAAAAAAGGCTTTAAAGAAGAACAAATAAATTGAACAGTACATAACTTAAAATTCAAAATATATGCTCTATTAATTTAAATATTCTATTCCATAAAATACGTACTAACCATCCAAAAGTTTGCCATGATAAACTGCCATTCCAGCTACACGACCTATAAACTTGAAGTAAGAGAGATGATCTTCATTGCAAAGCCCAGAGTTTGGATTGATTTGCAGAGTGTAGTTATCTCTGAAGTTGTAGAAGGGAATATGGAAAAAGAAAGAAAAACAAGATGATGTAATATTGGAACAGTCCCACATTTGAAGATATGAAAGACATCATTGATGAAATCACAGATTACTTGTCATCAAGTTGATAAAATCATATTTTGATCACTAAATCACTAATCTAATACTAAACAATACGTAGTAGTAGATTATATTAATGTAGTTCTGAAACACGACCTTTGTAAGTCAGACCTATACCAAAGAGCAGAGATTCAGTCCTATTAAGTAGTCAGAATAATTCTCCACATTATTTGTTAAACACTGCCTTTTCTGAAAGCAGATGGTTTGCAAACATGTGCTTGTCTGTGCAAAGGTGACATTATGTTAGGCTGCCAGCCCAGTTACTCTTCTGTCAAAGAACTAAGTGCAGAATATCCTAATCATTAATAACTAAAACCTTCTATACAATCTAGGAGGGAAAAAACATCAACTTTTAAAGCAAGTACGAGAAATGTTACTCATCTGCTTTCCCTATATAGCCTCCATGTCTTCCAGATTAGTATTACTTACGTAGCTGAATATTCAAACAATCCATAGTAAGGGTTAAACATTTCTTTAGAGAGAAGGAAGAACCATTCCCTTGCCACTCCCCCGTAGTCTAGGCCTTTTTCACCATCAAATTCAATCCAAAGTCTTGCTTTAAGGAAATCTGCTCTCTTCACAGCGATTATTCTTCTATAAGAATCTTCTAGAATTGTTGTGCGATGAATTTTCATTTCAAATCTATTTGGAATATCACTCTAAAAAAAAACAGGCGTTATATTTTTTTAGTCTTGCAGAGCAACAAATCCTGTAAGCAGACAGGGATGGCACACGAGTCCTTTCTTGAAATAACTTGGAAAAGAAACAAAATACGATCGACAATTACATATAATCCAGTTAGCATTGAGACTTTTGGATACTGAAGTTACTAAAGTTTTATTTCATCCCAAGAAAATGGGATTATAGTATGTTCTGACTAGTAATGGCTAGTCTGCTCTTCTCTGCACGCAGCAAGGCATAGAATCTTTAACACTGAAAATTCATCATAAAAATCAATTTATTTAAAAAATATTTTGAAACAATATTACCCAACTTTCTGGCTCACACTTACTGCTGATCACTCCAAGTAAGGTCTCACTGCTGAATCATTCTATCACTAAGCAAATACTCTGTTCTCATATAAAGTCTGTATTTTTTTTCTGCAAGTTTATTTTAGCAATTGCTTCAGGGAGAACTGAGAAATTCAGTGGAAGTGGTAACAGGAAATTTCAGCTCATGTTTCTCTGTGACTAGATTAGAATGATGCAATGAAGCTCAGTATCTTTCAGATATCAAATAACCAGTGAGTGGAAATAATGAATTTCTGAGTGCAGAAATATTTAATAAATCACTCTGAAAGCAGATAAGCAGCTATGCTTTCTTTTCCTTTTCTTATACTCCTTAAATTCTATCCTAAATGTCCCAAGTAACAACAGCAACAGAATGCTGCACTTAAAGGTAATATTTATTTTATGCTGTTCATATTCATCTACAGCTTAATCCAAACTACAAACACAAAATAATCACTTTGGTTTGGGGAAGAAATACTTTGTCATTTTCCAAGTTGCAAAATGCTCCACAACCTCCTATTTCTAACAGACTGTTACTGAAACATGTCTTTTAAATAATTTCAAAGTCTGTAAATACCCCTAAATTACAAAAAAAATAATTATGGTTTTAGTTGCAAATCAACCTTTCAAGAAAAAGGTCAAGCAATAATAAAATCAATCACTAAAAACAATCTAGCTGATTAAAACAGCGTTCAATACTTACATCTCAATATAAATCCTAACTGCATTATCCATTATCCTAACTGCATGTAGCTGTTTGCGAGTGCCTAAAAAGCAATAGTAATGTATGCTTTAAATCTACAAACATACGTAATTGCTACATTACTAGGGTTATAATATGTGGCTGAGTTATCACTTCTCAGATTATGTTTAATTGGCACAGAACACCAAGCTTCCTTGTTAAACAATTAGTTACATACATGGTTATGTGCTGTTTACGTGCCAGCGCAAAGCACACAGGTCTCAGAAAGGCTAGAGGCAGACCAGATAGGTAAATGTGGCCTGTGGTTTAAACTGAAAGATCACATTAAAAATATATCCCTAGGATACCAAACTTCATTTCTGTTCTGCAATCACTTATCTGGCTTTCCAGATGCTATTTACAGTCTTTTATGGTATGCATTATAAATATATCTGGCATTGCCACTTCTAACCTAAAACATGCAAATGAAAGCCTTAAGATTTTAAGGCTACAGCAAATTATTACAAATCCTCTGTGCTAATGACAGTACAGATTTCTATCTGGATAGTCTAAAGCCTACTCTGAGACTTTCTAATTTTACATCCTGCATTCCAAAATCTCTCATAAGTTTGACCAGATCACAAACTTTTGAAAAAAGTTGCAGACCTAAAATAAAAAGTTACTTGTTTGGTGAGATCGCTCACAGTTTTATCACTGCATAAAGTCATAAGCCCTACAGTTAGATTAAAAGCTAGCTGTTAGCAAGTCACTGCTTCACAAATGCATCTGTGATCAAACAGTAAATCTGCCTTCCCCAAGCAGGTTACAAAGTTCAATTTCTTTCACCGTAACAAGCTTTTCTTTGTTAAGGGAAAAAATGTCTTAAGCTTCTGCTGGATCCCTGCTGGTTACTAACCTGTTTCTTCAATTTCTTTCTGAAGAACTCATACTTCCTCTTATAGTCCCTGGAGTAAGGCACAGCCTTTGGAGAAAAACAAGTAGTTGAGATAATCTTAATTAAATACATCATATAAAGTAGTTTGTATTTGTAAAACACAGACAATGCATTTAAGGCTTTAGAAAATAGGAACACGTGTTTTACCAAGTACTGGTGTAGATTCTAAGTTTATAAATATACAGACAGTTCAAGAACCCCAGCATAAAATCACTTCTTTGTTCAAATAATTTGTTCTGACCAGTTCCAGACTTTAACCTGCACTTTTATTATTATCTGATGTGACTAAGATTCCTGTCTGGTCCAGATCGAAGTAACCCAAATGCCTCTGATGACTTATGTAAAACACAGTCTTTCCCTGCTGTATCATTAGAGAGCTGGCTACAAACACCTCTATTTTCCATGGATGGAGGAGGTTGTTTACATATGCGGGCTATTAATAAATAGAGATATCAGGTGAACACTATACCCCATCTATAATTATAATGTGCACCATCTTTGCAATTAGTTCTGGCAATTTTACACTTCAGATTAAATATCAAGGCTAGATAATTATTTTTCAGTTGGAAATGAATTTAATTCCTTCTAAAGGCATTTTCTGTTTCTTATACTAATTGAACTACTTTTATTTTGGAGCCTGTCGATAAAAAAATAGTTTTCCTACCCACTGCAAATCCCCTCCACTTGAGAAAACTTTCTTACTACTCTGGAAACTGATTTTTCTTTCTTCAATTTTATTTAAGGAGCATTTTCACAGAAAACCTTCTGTGTCCTGGAAGTTTCATCTTCTAGACCAAGTATACCTGATAAATGATAAGAGTTTGTTTGGAATCTATTAGCAACTTTCATGGAAAAGTATGTAAAGCTACATAAGAAAAGCTTACTGGTCCAGTTATTGCCACATTCTGCAATCGAGGATCCTCCCACTGTGTTTTCTTTGTATCTGCAAGACAGTTCTTAATTAGTTCCTTTAATTTAGATAACATTCAGAAATAAAATTATGAGCAGGGGAGGAATAGTACACCATACATACTGTGGTTTATGAAGAATATTCTTCCATCTGTGTGAGTTCTCTCTTCCCACCCTGGCTGTAAGAAGGAGACACACATTTCTAAACTGGACAGAATTCAACAATTTGAAGGCTGAGGGCATTGCACACCTCTCAGCATTTTATAGGTAAAAAAGCTGGCAGCATTCTCTCATGTGCAAGTCCTGATAGTACTAACTTAAATACTTGAGATGCTGCACTTACAAAACAAGTATAAAATTATTTACTTACTGGTAATGGGCCCAGGTCTACTGGATCCAGGGAAGTCTTTCTTCTTGGAAGAGCATTACTTTTCAGACGTGGATCTTCCTTTGAAGAGAAAAGAAACTGCATATTAAAAAACTTTCATTGTTTTGCTTTTATTTTTCCCTATTTATTAATGATTGTATAAATGAGAGGTCTGTTATCAGCTACATAACTGCTGTGTATTCTGTAACCGGATAGCTCCTTGAAGATTGTCAAGTACTCCAGTAGTCTACAATCATCTTCTATCATCTCTCACATATACAAATCCCTCATTCAACTTAGAGTAACTGAGTTGAATTAATCTTTTCACATGTCTCCTGGCATACCTTGTGCTTTTTGGGTTTGGCGACTGGTTTGGGTTTATTTGGGGAGTAGAGGGAAAGCATCTGTATTAAATGAGGCTCTTCCATAATACCAAAGAAATTAATATTCATCTTGAATTAATTGAATACATTTTTTCTGCTTCTTTTTCACTGTAATACTGACCTACTCTTTACATGCTTTAAGTCCATCCATCGGCACTGCCTCGGGACTGACTGTAGGACTGTAGCTGTAGAGTAGCTGCACTTAAGAATTCACAGAAACCTGCATTGTGCACTGTTGCCATGTGATAAATTCAAGGTAACAGATTTCCTGTCAAAGGCAAGTTTACTAAACTGGTTTCTGTTAGCAGTACCTATAAGCTATCACAGTTTTACAGATATGACAGAAGTGTTAGTTAGTAGATGCCAGACAGTACTTTTTTTTTTCAGTCTAATACCAACAACATTGACTTAGCAATCCCTGATTATTCTATCAATGTTAGAAGTCTTTCAGGCTCCTCAATCAGTATCATTCTTCAGAAGCTCTCATGCTACACTAACAGAACAGTGATTTGCCATAAATACCACAGTTCTTAACTCTCACTGCATTCTCTGACTTCACCAATCTTCTCACATGTTGTATTTCAAAGAGGTCTCTAAACTTTCATTCTATTGAGATGTTTAAAAGATTAATAAATGAGAAGATGTTTGCTCACTCCAAGGTACATCTTCAGGTACCAAAGTAGTCTGTAAAACCGATGGTTTACTTGTGATGGTTTAAGTTACTTTGCAGTTTTATTACATATTTACTTTACCAGACGTGACACAGTTACCGCTGTACTAAAAACACCCACTAAAGCTTGCTGAAAACAGCAAAGCTTTGACTTGAGAGGAACCTGAATGTCAGTCTAGGAGAGCAGTTTTCCATTACCCATGTTGTAGTTTTGGTGTTGTGGTCAATAAAGAACGGTCTGCCATTGGGTGCATGCCGGACTTCCCAGCCTTTGGGGAGAAATCCTTGCTCCACTTCAGGCTGCTGCTGAGAAGACTGTTGTGATGAATCACTTGGTGTTGCTTGTTGTTGTCTCCCTGCAGAAATACTTTGTACACCTGACACTTGACCTGTTTCCGTAGCAATCTATGATAAATGACAAAAAAAGAAATCAAACCAAAGCCTCAGAGAACAATACATTTTTAATATATTTTTCTAATTACCTGTATTTTTTACTCCTAAAAGCAGTTTCATATGCTACCAAGGTTAAAAGAAGTCTTTCAGACTTCTCAATCAGCTATCACTCTCCAGAACACTCTTTAATAATACAGTGATTTGCCATAAATACTACTGTTCTTAACTCTCACTGCATTGTCTCAGACTTTGCCATGCTTTTCATATGTTGTATTTCAAAGAGCTCTCTAAAATTTCATCCTATTAAGTGAGATGTTTAAAAGGTTATATGATCAAAAACATCAATATACGTTAGAAGACAAACAGTACCTGTACAACTGGCTTTATCCAGGTGGTGGTTCTAGAATTGTGATCTATGTAATACGATCTCCCTTTTTCATCTTGCCGTTCCTCCCAGCCTGGGGGTAATCCAGATGAAGTAGGAAGTAACTAAATATTAGTGATAACACAAGAAAAGCAGTTAAGAAAACTATGAAACTGATTGTGAAAAGATTTTCTTCTGTTAGATTACAACAACAAAACTAATTCAGAAGGTTCATGATTTTTGAAAAATGGATAAAATAAATATTTCATTTTTTACTGTATAGTATAAAGTTACACAAATCGTATTTATTTATTATCATCTGAAAGGAATCAACTATATACCTGGTTTTGACATGGCTTACTCTGCCTAGCACTTCTGGCTAAGGTTGCTGTCACCATGAAAACATAATACACAGATGGTGGCAGAGCTTTTAATCATAAATCAAACAATTTTGAAAGAACAACTCATATTTTCATGGAAAGGCTACCTCCTCCTGCAAGCTCTATTCATGCATTAAGCTAAACTAAAATAACAAATTACAAAGCTTTCATGTTCCCATCAAACTCCAAGCGTTCCAGCTAATAACTGCAATTTCATCAGGATAGCTGCCAGGAGCAGAAGGCCAAATCTCATTTGAAATATAAGCACATAATACATACTTTAAAAAAAAACCTCTAAACTTAAAGAAAATCCTTCAGCTTCCTGCTGCACAAGCTGAATTAAAATTACATACCACTGGATGAGCAGGCTGCTCTTCAGCTCTGTATGTTTGCAGACTTCCTCTTCTGCTGGAATAGTTCTTGGAAGAGAAGAGGAATGATGCATTAGCTAGTATTGCAGCTCTAAAGACTGTAGCAGTCAACAATAGTTATTACACTTAAAACTAGTACAGTTTTAATCCTCACAGTGTTTGTTTTGCCAGTTTATATTTAATATAGTATTTTTGAAAATCATGTTTTGACAGGTCTAGAAACATTCAAGTTCACATTGTCTGTTATAACCTCACACAAGAATAATACAGTGGGTTTTGATACTCTAATCACAGACGTTTTGGCACATAAAGCATTAGAGTTAACAGCAACCAGTTACATTAGAATTTACCATATAGAACTTACTGTGTAATCTTGACAGTAGACTAAAGCCTGTGACTCATTAGAGCTAACACAAGTATTCAGAGAGTTAATGATGACAACACACAAGTCTAAAGCAGCTACTTTAAGAACAGTACTCAATCTGTGGACCTTGCACAGGTACCGACCTTTCTGCCTAGAGTCATATTTAGAGTTTATTGCTCCAATTAAGTAATGTTTTTTCATCTTGCTCTAGAACCTTTAGAATCTCCTTGATTATTTGAAGGCTTTTTCACTTTCTACATATCCTTTCAGAATACTTGAAATTAAAAACATGATTAAGGTCTTCATTTTTGGGGGAGTGATGGAGATTAAAGAGAGGCAAGACTCATTCTAGCTGGCTATACAAGTAATTTGAACATCTGCTTCTTCCTAGGCATAGCCCATCCAAGCAAGTGTAAGCAACAAATTTCTTGCTATCAATAGGACACTGAACAGCAGAGGTCAGGGGAAATCCACTTTGCCAGAAACTAGTGATGCCTTTGCACAAGCCTAGAAAAAATAGTAAATTCCAAATTTACACTTGAAATGTCATTCTCAGCATCACAGAAGCTAATGATTTTATTTAAATACCAAAGTCTGACAGACTAAATGGTCTGGGCCACTGCTACAGGCTTACCTCAATGGACAGTCACATATCAGTTTACATGGCTGTTTGTGCAGCTTGGGTTTCACAAGACAGCTGAGGTTATTTAGTTGCTTGCTACCACCAGAAAACTAAGTTTCGCTCCTAGCTACATACTCCAGGGCAGCATCAAATGTTTGCTAAGATGGGGTTCTGTAATAAAAACATGTTTACATTGTCTGCATTCAAGATGAAACTAAAAATGTAATTGTTCAACGAAGTACTCGCAGATCTAATTCTATCAGTAGTAACATTTGGTACAAGATATTACAAATATTTCTTCACATTAGAACAATGAGGAAAATAACTTACAGTGTAGGCTCCTGACTGGCCAGTAGCTGAACCTCCAGAGGTAGTAAGTCTGCTATTAAATTCTTCTGCAAGATGCGTCTGGATATCACAATTACTCTGAGAGGGAGGTATTTGAAGGTTCTGATTGCTATACGTTGTAGCTTCATCTTCAGTTATTATTTCCCAGCTCTTTAAAAATAAAGAAAAAACATATTAAAATGAGCAGTTGTAAATTACAAATAATTAAGATTTTTGACCAGATTATAAGCTACTTGCATTTCAAAAAGATTTAGAGATTGCTTTTACCTCGGGGGAATCTCTGTTGTCTAGGTTTTCTGTATCCTCTGATATCTGCCGTCGATGAGTGAACACGTGCTGGGCTTCCAGCTGCGCACTACCCATATCTGCACCAGCTATGTTGTCTCTATTGGGGGGAAGTCAGTGTGTAGTATCCATATTATATCTCTCAACTGTAAGCTACACTATCAGCAAAAATATATATTATAATAATTTCAACAGAAGAGACAGTCATAAGCCGTAAAAATTAATGTAAACTGTTCAAAAAGAACAAGTGTTCATGTCAATATGAAATCACACAGTATCACAGTAATGATGAAGCTGGAAAAGACCTTAAAGATCATCCAGTCCAACCTAAAACCAGCCAAGTAAACCTAAACATCTGACATCTAGATCATGCCACATGTAAGTTAACAAACTAAATAGTATTCCAGGTACTTCTGAAATTCATATGCTAAAAGGGAAAAAAAACACCACAAACCTGAAAAAAACCAAGATACATAATTTTAATGCAGTCTCTGTTGGGAAGGAGGAACCAGGCTTTTGCTATTCCTCTCACAAATACAACCAGTTTCTATTTGAATGTATACTTCCAGGGAACAGGGAGACTGTGCTGTTAAAATGACCACTAGCCAGTAAACATTAGCTTAACCTTCAAGCCCACATGGTAGAGTAAACTCATTCTCAAGCTGTTCACTTTCTAGCTCTCCTTGCTTTCAAGGTAACCAGAACAAACTAGTTGCATGAGTTAAGACTTGAACTTTCAGGTCAGAAAACGTACTGAGCAGTTGGTCTTTTCCATTGTGTTCTTCTGAATTCATGATTGACGTAGTAGGTTCTGCCAAGGATGTCTTGTCTTTCTTCCCAGCCTGAAGGTAGTGGAGGAGATTCCTGCTGCTGCTGTTGTGGAAGGCTAGCAGCATCTGGTTGGTCCAATATAATCCACCCAGGCTAAAAAATACAATATTAACTACCTTTACTGTTACCAAAGTTGAAAAATCTCCATGTTACTAAGCCACTTTCCTTTTGAAGGTACATTCCCCTGCACTTTAAGACAGTGAATTTGCTCTGAGTTATACTGTCCTTCTCCCAAGAAGTGATAGGACAAACTATGGATGTAGAAATCTGCTTTTTACATCAACTTCCCTAAACATATTAGCATCAAAAGATGTTTATTCCAGGAAAACAAGCAACATTCACAGAAGAGCTTCAAAAAAGTCAATCAATTTCATTTCATATATATGTTGCAAATGTAGTGTCAGATGAGCACACCAGTTAGTAACAGAAAGTTTGATTGTAGCAAAAGACATCAATATTGATTAGAGCTGGGGAACTGCTGAAAATTTATCTAATGTTCTACATAGGATGTGCTCGTAAATGGTTACAAATGTAAAGCAGTTAAGATAAAAATATCCCTATATATTGTAGGATGTTAATATTTTAAAACCAGCTGGTGTCTGGCTTAGATAAAACCACATTCAACAGCTGTACAAATACTGGGCAATGATACTTCCATTTTTATCAAACTAAGAAAAACAGTAGACAGTCAGTACCAGAGATAATCAATGGATTGTTTCTAAAACACTTAATAGTGACAATATTTATAGTGTTGTGATTCCTAATACTAGTTTTTACTACAAATGCCCTTAAGTACTAAAGGGCACTTGCTAGGTTTTTCAGCAACAAATACATAATTTCCCACCTCCAATTCTTCAGCCTGTTCCATAGTTTCTTCTTCAGACCCATTGCTTTTAGGTAAGTAAGTCATTTTTAATCTAAGATGGCCTTTAACTCTTGATTTATGGCTGCAAAAGAGAAAAGAAGATGGTTTTATTGTGCGCTTGTGTTCTGACTGTGTGCAGACAATCTATTAAGCATTATTTCAACCTACAGGACTGCTTTTCCTAAAGCAACAAGCTCAGGTATTTCAGCAACTACCCTCTATACTTAGCTTCATGCACTATTAGAAGCCCAAAAGTAGTATTTCCCCATATTGACTTAATGTAATAGCGTAACTTGATAACAGAAAATTGACAAATTATCTCATCTGTTTGATTACTAGTATAAAAAACCAAGGTCCTGAAAATACAACTATAGAGTCAACTGGATACCTATATGTATCCTATTAAAATAATAATATATAAAAAAGCAAAACCAAAAAACCCCCAATGAAGAAACACCAAACCCCCGTCACTAAGATGTAATGCTTTGCTTCTTTTCTTGCTATACAGAAAAAGTCAATTGGTTTTTGCCATAACCAGAAAAACATGACATGCCAGATTATAACCATATTCATCCACGTATTTGGGTTTCTGAAAAGACCACATCCAGTTTGAAAGAAGAATTAACTTAAGTTTCCAATAGAAAAACTAATTTCAGATTATTAACAAGTTAAAAATTCTTCCTCAGCATGAGGTGTTAGAAATGGAGTATTCTTATTATTCACATTCCAGTCAAAGTAAATGCAATTAAGAGCAAAACTGATGAACGTGCATTAAAAACACTAAAGCACTGGAAGTTTGTAGTAAGATTTTAAGGCAGAAAAGTGCCTGAAGCCTGTGGCTTCTCTTGGTAAATGTACAACAAAGCACAGACAAATACATGCCAGAGATTAGTTTAGGAAAGCCAAAGCCCATAGAAGGTGAAATCTAGCCAGAAACATCAAGGGCAACAGGAAAATATTCTACAGGTATCACAGAATGTTAGGGATTGGATGCAGATATCGAAAGATCATCTGGTCCACCCCCCCTGCCTAGATCAAGTCACACAGGATCATGGCCAGGCCGGTTTTAAACATCTCCAGAAGAGAACCTTCCTGGGCAGCCCATTCCAGTGCTCTGTCACTCACTCCACCATAAAGAAGTTTCTGCTCATCTTTATGTGGAATCTCCCGTGTTCCAGCTGACACCCATTGCCCTTTGTCTTATCATTGGATGCTACTGGGCAGAGCCTGACACCCACCCTTTCCATATTTATAAACATTAGTGAGGACACCCCTCAGTCTCCTTTTTTTCCAAGCTAAAGAGACCCAGCTCACTCAGCTTTTCCTCATCAAGGAAATGTTCCACTCCCTTAATCATCTTTGTGGCTCTGCACCAGATGCTCTTAAGCAGTTCTGTGTCCTTCTGGAACTGAGGGGCCCAGAACTGGACACAATATTCTAGATGTGGTCTCAACCAGGGCAGACTAGAGAGGCAGGAGAACCTCTGTCATGCTACTAACCAGACCCCTTCTAATCTACCCCAGGATGCCACTGGCCTTCTTGGACACAAGGGCATATTGCTGGCTCATGGTCATCCCGGTAGCCCCCAGGTCCCTTTTTCCTACACTGCTCTCCAGCAAGTCAGTCTCCAGCCTATACTGGAACACGGGGTTGTTCTTGCCCAGATGCCAGTCTACACTGCCCTTGTTGAATTTCATTCAATTCTTCCCTGCCCAGCTATGCAGCCTGTCCAGGTCCTGCTGAATGGCAGCCCAGCCCTCTGGTGTGTCAGTCACTCCTCCTAGCTGTGTACCATCAGCAGACTTGCTGACAGTGCACCCTAATCCCTCATCCAAGTCATTAAGGAATAGATTGAAGAGGATTGGTCCCAGTACCAATCCTTGGGAGACTCCACTAGATGCAAGCCTCCAACTAGACTGTCCCATTCACCACTACTTTCCTGCAGCCAGTTCATAATCCACTACTATATCCAGAACACATCCCTCAGTTTAGCTGCGAGGATACTGTGGGAGACTGTCCAATGCTTTACTGAAGTCAAGACAGACCACATCCACTGCTTTGCCACCATCTATCTATCTGGTTATGTCCTAAAAAAGGGCTATAGGTTGGTAAAGCATGACTTGCCCTTGGTGAAGCCATGTGGACTGCCCTTAATGACCCTCTTGTCCTTGGATCTGCCTGGAGACAGCAACAAGGACAAGTTGCTCCACCAGTGACAAAAGGAAGACAAGGGCAAACGTGGGCCACATACAGAAAGAAACGGGTGACCTGGTCAGCTGGGAGATAGACAAGGCTCAGGTGCTCAATGATTTTTTTGCCTCAGTCTTTACCAGACAGCTCTCAAATCAGCACCCAAGTCACAGAAGTCAAAGGCTGGGACTGGGAGAAAGAAGAACCACACACAGTAGGGGCAGATCAGGTTGGTGAGTATATAGAAACCTGAAGGTTCACAAGGCATTGGGACCTGATGGGATATACCCACAGGTTGTGATTAAACTGGTGTGTGAGGCTGCCAGGCCATTTTCCATCATATATGAGAAAACAGGGCAGTCTGGTTAAGTTCCCACCAACTGGAAAAGGAGAAATATAACCCCGTTTTTAAAACATAAGTGTCACCAGCAGGCCAAGGAAGGTAATTCTCCCCCTCTCCTCTGCTCTTGTGAGACCTCACCTGGAGAATAGAGTCCAATTATGGAGTCCCCAGTACAAGAAGGACACGGAACCATTGGAGCAAGTCCAGAGGAGGCCACAGGGATGATCAGAGGGCTGGAGTACCTCTGCTATAAGGACAGGCTGAAGGAATTGCGGCTGTTCAGCCTGAAGAATAATCTGAGGGCATCTTACAGCAGTACTGGTGTCTTCCAGCACCTGGACAGGGCTACACAAAAACTGGAGAGAACCTTTTTACAAGGGACTCTAGTAATAGTGATTCCTCCCTGTGTGCTGAGGCACTGGAACAGGCTGCCCAGGGAAGCCGTGGATGGCCCCTGCTTAGAGCTGATCAAGATCAGGTTAGATGAGCCTCTTGAGCAACCTGGTGTAGTGAGACTTCCTTAGTCTTCTTTTTTTTTCCTGTTTTCAGCACATCCCTTCCTAATTGTTATGTAGGTTTTCAGTTTAAGTTTTATTACAGAATCACAGAATTACTGAGGCTGGAAAAGACCTCTAACATCATCAAGCCCAGCCTGTGACCTGACATCACCACATCAGCTAGACAGAGCCACTAAGTGCCACATTCTGTATGTCCTTTAATACCTCCAGGAATGGGGACTCCACCACTACCCTAGACAGTCTATTCCAGTGTTTGATCCCCACTTCTTGAGGAAGTGCTTCCTAACATCCAACCTAAACCTGCCCTGGTGCAGTTACAGGCCCTGCCTTCTTGTCCTAACACTAGTTGCCTGGGAGAAGAGCTTGACCCCTACCTGACTACAATCTCCTTCAGGAAGTTGTAGAGAAGCAAAAGGTCCTCCCTGAGTTTCCTCTTACTCCAGGCTAAACACCCCCATCTCCCTCAGCCTCTTCTCATCAGACTTTCCCTCCAGTCCCTTCCCCAGCCTCATTGCTTCTCTGGATCCACTCCAGCACCTCAACCTCTTTCTTTAAGTAAGGGGCCTAGAACTGCCCCTAGTACTCAGGGTGAGGCCTCACTGGTGTCCAAGAATTAGATACTTAGTCCTGCTGGCCACATTATTCCTGATGCAAGCCAAGATGCCATTGGCCTTCTGTGCCTGGCTGCTGTTCAGCCAGATGTGAACCAGTACTCCCAGGTCCCTCTCTGGGAGTATTGCTCTCTGGGCATTCAAACCCCAGTTGGCAGTGCTCCATGGGGTTATTGTGGCCAAATTACATTTATAGGGGATGACACTGCTTACATGAAACAGGCAAACAAGAGACAGTAAGTTAGGAAAGAAGGGCAAGTTACAAAGGGATAAATATGTTATGGCCTGACATTGGTCATGTATGTCACTGTTCAGCGCAACAGTACACTGTTCAGATGAAGCTGTAATGAGAACTTTATTATGACCTGAAAAAAAATGGTTTATTCTTATGAAATAATCAATAAGTATTTAAATGAATGTTGACTTTCTGATGAAACCACACATATCTTGCTCCATCGTGCTTATCATGTTCAAATTTCTTTGATGAAAACATAAACTTAGACAATGTTTACATATGACATCAAAGCATTGTTTAGGTACACAAGTTAGAATTGTTATGGGATACTTACTAACCTTCTTGGATGAAGAACAAAATCCTTAAATGTATATGGTCTTTCCATACTTGGATTTTCTGTCTGGAATAAGACAATTATTTTCAAGAAAAATTTCTAACACTTGAAGTCACAAAAAAATTACCAGACATTTACAGTGTTTCTTTAAAGGCCACATAATTTTCAAAATTATAGGTTTAGGTAAAGCAATACCAATACCAGCTTTAATCTCAGTAATAAGGCTAATACCCTAGTTGAAGAAAAGAAACATTAACTTTCAGTATATTACAGTATCTAGAGCACAGAAAAAAAAATCCTAACAAGTGTTTAGGCTGAAATCAAGAAATAGATTCTCAGTTTTACATTTAAAATATTTGCTGTAACTATTTTTTTTCCTTTGGTATTTTTCAATTTTTTTTTTTACCCAGAAGACAAATAAGAAGCCATTTCTACTTTTAGGACATGGGGATAAAAGACAGTCACAGAAGAACTGATTACAAGAGTATCTCTCTTCTGACTCACATAAGCAAAGTGGCAGGCACACATTGTATACATGTACATCCCAGTACAGGCAGAGACAGACAGAGGAGGAAATGTTAAAAAAAACAAATTTCTTTCTCTGGTTAACATAAATATTTATAAACCATCTGAAGTTCTGCAATTATTCCACAAACATTTGATTTTTAGAATTGTTTAGGAGTACTTGTGATTATCTTTTTTTCCTTTTTTCAGCTGCTTGTAAATTCTGGAGGGTAATCTAGGCTCTCCTTAATCAATTCATTTCAATCATTTCAAGAACTAAATATGTCAATATTTTAAAACATGTTAACTGTAAATGAGGAAAAACTTGCAATTGCTCTATTTGTAGCATTTCTACTTAAGCACGACAGTAGACGGTGCAAGACTTAAAGGTCAAGCCAATTCCTTAACACTATTTCCAAAAAATACCTGATGTATGTCAACATTTTACAAAGAAGAAAATCCAGAATCTAAAGGTTAGTTCAAATATCTCCAGATACTGCTGTCCAGTTTATTAGTAAGAAATGAAAACACAACCAGTCTTTTCCAGAGGGACATGACAACCAGGCTCACTGAGGGAAAGTAGTTAACATGATCTCATATCCCAGTTGAAGCAGGAAATGGAATATATCTATACTCCTGACATGGCTCTTACCAGAATGAAAAAACTGCTCTTGGGAAGGCTTTATCATGGTTGATAACCTGATAAATCTGTTAGTATTTGCTAATATTTTGAGATCTCAGAAAACAAATGAGAAGGCTTACATATTTCTGCATTCTTGGTGGCTTTTAAAATAACAACGTGCTTTACAAAAGGACTAGAAAAACAATTTTTAAAATGTACAAAGTAAAGCCAGCTCTATTTTACACTTTGGTATCTGTTTATGTGATTAACAAATATCAGAAGCAAATCTGTAGATCTTAAAGAAAATTTTTTAGAAGTATGACAAGTATTACAATCTAGTCTTGCTTGTTTGAACCTTGCATTTTTCTTCTTGACAAAGTCAGCAGCACTCGTAACTCTTAACAGCAGAAACCAGTATCTAAACACAAGATAACTGATATCTTTTTGATAAATATCATCGGTAATAGAAACCCTAACAAAGTCACATCAGAAAACCAAACAAAAGCCTACAGAGCATGAGAATTTAAATCACTTAGATTTCAGTAAAGTTAACTTCCTTAAATGTCTAATGCAGTTGCATAAAGAATCTTGTTTCTTTTAGTGTCTTTAAACAAAACCAAACAAAAAATACACACCGGTAACTGAGACAGAGGAATATCCACTTGCCCAAGAAAATCATCTCGAGTCTAAGGAAATAAAAACAAAAGAAAAATAACACACAGTTTAAAGCTGCAAAGTACTTTAAAAGCATTGTTCAAAAGCCCTAATAGGATAGTAATGTTTTCTAACAATTTGAAGAAAATAAAAGTTGTTGCAAATTCAAGAGAGACAGGAAACTACTGGAGCTATGAGAATGACTAGGGGGCTTGAACATCTCACCTGTAAAGAAAGTCAGAAAGAACTGGTGCTGTTAAGACTTGAGAAGAGAAGGCTGAGAGGGGATCTATAAATATCTGAGGGATGGATGTCAAGAGGAAGGGGCCAGTCTCTCTTTGGTGGTGCCCAGCAACAGGATAAGGAATAATGGGGATAAGCCAGAACATAGGTGGAACCCTCAACATGAGGAGAGCCTGTAAGGGTGATAGAGTCCTAGAACAGGCTGTCCACAGAGGCTGTGGAATCTCCTTCTCTGTAGACTTTCAAAACCCACCTGGATGTTCCTGTGTGGCCTGACCTAGGGGACTGTGGTCTGGCAGGGAGGTTGGACGAGGTGATGTCTAGAGGTCCATTCTAATCCCTAACTTTATGTGATTCTATGATTCTGCACAGGACACGTTCTGATTGACCCAATACTCAGAGCCCTGGACGCCTACACCTTCCTCCAAATAAAATTTGATGGAACTGGGGGTGGAGATTTCAAACAGATGAGAAACTGACAATACATGGTATCAATGCACAGTTTACTTCTGATCATTGATTTTTACCTGTCAAAGAAATGAAGATTTTTCTATGTTACATAGGTCACCCCAGTATTCACCAATAATCACTGCCAACAGTCTTGAATTCTTACTTGATTTCTACAAAATATATTGTGTTGTTTCAAGTTCATTTGTTATATAAATATCTTTGACAATGTCCACAAAAGCAGGAATCTGTATTATAAAGTTCATTTAATGTGATGATATATCATTGCCCATGTGCTAAAATAAACAGGGCATGAAGTTTGTCCACTTCATCTTTACATCTACATATAGACAGAGAACCAGTGCCCCATTTTTACCCTCCAAAAGTACTACTACACTGCAGACCCTGTCACTCATGATAACATGCCAGAAATCTACAGGTACACAGCTTTAAATTGAATTTATAGTGTGTCTATCTTATATTCAGATTTGAATAAGAGGATAAGTGGAAATAAAACCAAAATGACTGTCTTTTTAGTTCAGAAACTCATTGAGGTAGTGCAACACTGTGCTTCAACCCCCCTTCAACATGACCCTTATCTCCTATACTCTGCTTCTCAGCTAATGATACCTCTAGGTGTGGTGACTGCATCCTGCTCAATATGGATTCAGGGAAAGAAATAACAGAACATTAGCCAGGAGCTGCCGCCTTTAGCAATAAGCTCAAGTTAAGTTTGCTAGGTTGCTTTGACTATGAGTCAATCATCTTACCTCCATGAACAGTTCATGGGCAGCCCATGAGCCCTTGGAGTTCATTAGCAGCCTGTGGTCAGCTCAACAGCCATTGGAGCACTCCTGAATGACAGCTGGTTGCCAAGACCTCCCTTTGGGCAGGGGCCCCCGACAAGGAGACTCCTCCAAGAAGCTGAGAGATTCCTTGCTGCAGCAGATCCTGGGGAGGTGGCTAATAGCTGCAAATGCTTTGCAGTGTCATTAAGGACTTACCCAAGATGTGAAACTGATGATATTCTAACTGGAGAAGCTACTGCCGAGAAGGTAGGGGAAGTAGCAGCAGCAGTAGTATGGTAAGCACTAAATAGAGCGGAAATTGAGATTCCACTCCGGAAATGCCAGGGACTGAGGAAATAAGTAAAATTCTTAGGTACTTGGTAGACAGCAGGCAGTGCAGTGTTTTCTCCAGATACATTAAAAAAAAAGGGCCCAATCAAGGACAGAGTTAAAAAAAATTATGGGAACTCTAGGATACTGGCAGAAGCAATGGTTCTGTAAGGCATGTAACTGGTTTTTCTATTTTTTTCACGTCAATTACACTCATTGTTAGAGAAAGGCAAAGCCTAGGAATGGAAATTAGAACACAAAGAGGCAGTCAAAACTCTAGCTTAAGAATTAAAAACATATCAGTCAATGGGACCAGTACATTCCTTGCGGCCCTATTACAGCTGAATGGGTTTTTGCTGAACATACTACTTACAGTAACTTGTTCCAAACTGACTCTGGTGGACCTAAAAGACCTCCACTGTCTAGCTCAACTGTATTTAAAGAAACAGAACAGCAATACTCTGAATGGGAAAAAGGGCTCCCATCTTTAGGTCAGAGCAGTTAAACAAGCTGAGAAAATATATGAGGGGCAACCTGTGCAAACTAGAGGATCCTTTAATTTACTTGCTGCAATTCTAAAGGGGACTGTTTCCCCAGAAGGAATTGCACAAAAGCCCACTATTAGAAAATTGTATAGCTGCCTCACAGGAGTGGCAGGAAATATGCAGTAAGTCAAGGACACATTGAGATCTCCAACCTGCAGATGTCCGTAAGAATGAACCCTTTGGCATTATAGCAATCTTTTAAATCTTGAGCCGTACTGGATGCACCACCCCTCAACTGAGGGTACCCCACCAGAAAACATTTGTTTCATAGATGCTTCAGCAAAAAGGGATAAAGTTAGAAGGCAATACGAAGCTGTTGTACTAGATACTACACCAGGAAAAAAGCAATAGAAGAAGATGAAGGCAGTACATAAGCAGGAGAAATAAGACCAGTTAGGGCAAATGAGAGCAAATCATGCGCATAGTGTCTTATGCTGTGTGGGCTGGTGCCACACAACAGCTCTATCAGGGGGAGACATTGAACAGGGAAGTAAATAGATCCTTGGTTTGGAGAAGCAAAGGTTGGCAATTACTATCACGTACAGCTAGGGAAAAACCCTTCAAGATGGGATGAGTCAAAGTTCATGCTAAAGACAGTCAGCCAGCTCCAAAATGGAACAAAAAGGTAGACAAACTACAATTCAGAAAAAAGTCACATTAGATCCTGAGTGGTATCATCTGGGGGAATTGCTACATCCAAATGTAGGCCACACAGGTAAAACAGCACTTCACTTTGCTACACAGAGTATAGGCTGGCCTACAAGCAGGAAAACTGTGAAACTATCCTTACAGAATGCCCCCAGCACAGACTGAAACTGCAGGCACATCATCCTGCCAAAACACCACCTCTACATATCAGTGACAGAGAAACTTTATGGTCTATGTGGCAAATTGATTCTATTAGATCATTCAAATCCTCTGCAGGATATCGATATATTCTTACTGCAGTGGAAGTAGTCTCTGGCTTGCCTATGGCAACTCAATACAAGAAAGCCAGTGGGTGAAACATGATGTGAGGGCTCTCATCTTGATTCTCAAATCTGCCTACTCCTGATGTTAGCCAGAATGACAATGGGTCGCATTTTCCTTATAAGGAAGTGCAAGCTTGGGCAAAACAAGAGGGAATTAAATGGGTATTTCACATCCCATACTACCATCAACCAAATGGGATGGTTGAAAGAGACAGTGGCTTGTTAAAAAAGAATCTTAATCCACAGGAGGGAGACTTAGTGGGACACACAACTTTCCAAAGCCATTCATCAATTAGATAAATAATGTGGCCCTACTGGAAGTCTTGTAAGCAGAGCACTCTTTGTGAAAGCTGAGTTTAGCATCCCACATATTGGAAGTGTCCAACAACATTACAGTCTGGACAACCTGTAATGACCAATCAACCATCCACTGGTACTGTGTCTATGACCTTGACAAAAACCTCGTGGCTCACTTACTTTGGAAAATACTGGTAATATTTAATGGTAGTATCTGTGCAAAACATAGAATTAATGCCAATTAAATCTAATTTCATTAGAATTAGTATATGATGGATTTTCCTTCTTTTTAATGGGGTAACCAATTCAGACTCTTGCCACCAAAACAAACCTCTGTTTTCTCTTTCGTCTCTCTGCAGGATGGGAGGTAGAAATGATGCTATGTTCACCTCGCTTTTCCCTAACCCTGATAATGCTGCTGCTCTTAATGGTGCTCAAAGAACACCAGGGTGGACACAGTCCCAATCTCACATTGACAACACTTACGGAATTATGAGGTCAACCAAATGGAAACAAACGGCAAACTGTTGATGTTAATATTTGTGTTATACAGGAACAAGCATTTATTTGTGACAGTAATAACACCAAAGCACAAAACATTTGCCTTGACACCAAACAAAGCATCTGTCACTTGGACATACATCCCAATGCTTCCCCTGAAACTGTACTTCCTTATATCAGTAAAGGATGAGCCTGCATAAGAACCTTTTGTGATTTTGTATTTGTAGATTTATTTATGGTAATACAAAGCAACCACTCAAATATTTGTGTTTGTAACTTTACCAAAATTATAGGATATGGCTTTTAACTACTTAGACATTGTCATGTCTTATCAATTATTATCATCTAACTATACTTTGAATCAAGACTCCAAAACACCTAGAGGCTACACTTTAACCAGTGTTCACCAAGATACAGAAGAGATACACCAGTGTCTTGGAAGGAGTGAAGATTCTGCTAACTCTAACTTCAATGTGTCTACCACTTACGGTTATATTGTGTATAAAGTTTTGGTAGCTGTTAAAAACACCCAGCTCCAACCAGTCAAAACACACTTACATAGCATACAGCAAACCACATTACATACTTAATACGGCTCCATCAGTGCCTAAATTGGCAATTAGCAAGAGGTAACCACACCACCACTTTGTGAGAAAAAGATGAATTGACTAGTCACATGGTGGAGCATGAGTGTGTGCTTGATTCTCTCCACCTCTCCTGTACTATACTTCTGAGCTAATGATGCAGTAACAATGCCTCTAGATGGGGTGACCGAATCCAGCTCAATATGGATTCAGGGGAAATGGATAACAGCACTACAGCCAATGTAAAAGCCAGTAAATAATCTGGAGTAACCTGCCATCAAATCTTGTTTAAAACATCTCATTTACTAGTCAAACTTTGTTAAATCACCACTTTCTATCAGTTCATATGCTACAGGATCACCCAGATTGGAAGAGACCTCTAAGATCATTAAGTCTAATCGTCAGCCTAACACTGACAAGCTCTCAACTAAACCACTTCCTTCAACACCATGTCTACATGACTCCTAAGCGCCTCCAGGGATGGGTACTCCACCTTTCAAAGCAATCTGTTCCAGTGGCTGATGATACTTTCAGTAAAGCAAATTTTCTTAATGTCCTCCTAAACTTCCCTTGGTTTATCTTGAGACTGTTTCCTCTGGTTCTATCACTTGCTACTGAACACAACCACCACCTTTCACGTAGCTGTGGACAGCAATAAAAGTATCCCCTCAGCCTCCTTTTCTCTAGACTGAATAACCCAAGTTCTCAGCTGCTCCTCGTAAGGCTTATTCTCCAGACCCTTCACCAGCTTTGTCATCTTCACTTGGACCCACTCTAGTACTTCAATGACCCTCTTATAGTGAGGGGCTTAACAATGAACCCAGTACTCAAGATGCAGCTTCACCAGTGCTGAGTACAGGGGCAAAATTACCTCTCTGAATCCACTAGCAACACTATGCCTGACGCAGGCCAGGTTACCACTGGCTTTTTTGGACACCTGGGCACACTGCCATTATTGTTACTTCTCTTTTGTGAACAAACTGTGCAAATCCATCCATCACAAACAGAAAGCTTCAACAGATTTTCATACTGAAGTGACCAGAGCTTCCCTGAACTACTGAAAGAAAGCTTCCTGCATTATAGATTCTAAAAAAAAAAATACCTATCTTGCCTATGAGGTTCTTTCTAAAATATTTAAAATATATTATTTTAAAAATATTAAGACACCTTAGTATCATTTACACATACTATTAAATACATTTAAATTTAACAAAAATTAAATAATTTTGTTATATATGTAATTAAACATACCTCAGTATATTTGGCATACATCTTAGGACTTGTAAAGTTCTTGGCAATCCTGAAGTGGAACATGCTTTTCAAAGAAATTACTGGAATGTGGGACAAAACTCCACTGTATTTTAGACAACCTCAGAACATTTTGTGTTACCAGCATTACTTCATATGGGCTCCACTTATTCACTTTATTATTGTGCTGTCTCTCCTGCTATTTTTAGCAGAGCTAGCCCAGATAAGCAGCCTTTAACTGTATTTTCTCCTCCAGCCAGAGAGTTAAGCCCTCCAGTGGGGATTTTGTTGACCTCCAAACAACTAACACATAGATCAGATGGCTGGAATGCTCTTTAGCAACTTGCCTCACTACAACGAGCTGACTAATTGCCTTCAAAGAAGTGCCAAGGAAGCTTTGAAACACGGCACACACATGAACAAACAAATACTAAGAGAGTTGAAACTGTCTGGATCTCTGCTTCATGAAAACAGGGATCCCATTTTTTTTTCATGCTGGACAAGTGGGTCAGTTGTTCTTGTAAACTCCCAATTTCTTAACTGCCAAAGACCTCTAACTTTCTGCTTGCCAAGATGTAAGTGCACGAACCTCAATTAACGACACAGTACGCTAACAGAGAGGTCTTTTATTTTACTGATTCCTTGGGTTAGTCTCTGGGAAGGTAAAAACATATGATGACAATGCCGCAGTACACAATACATTTAAAGAGCTCTGGTGCAATGCCTGAACAAGTGCTCACAGAGCTAAAGCATCAAAAGGAAGTAATCCAGTCCAAAGCTCATTTTCACCTATTTTATGAATAGGTGAAAGCCTTAAGAGTTAAGAGTTTGGATTTCTTTCCTGTAATTCTCATTAGAACACTTACCTGAGTTGCACACTTAAGAGCCTGACTACAAGTATTAGCTGTGATTTATCAGGTTTGAAGACAGTTAACTACATTTAATGGTTTTCTAAATTGCTGAATTCACCACAGTGCTTTTTGAAACAGTTCTTGTCTCAAGACCAGGGTGTTTCAGGAAGAGGGAATCTTCACTACCAACTTCTGTGACTGATTTTTGGTGGTATTAGTGCATGGATTAAAAACTATGCATACTTCCATTTTTTTCTAACTACACTGACAGATGGTTGTATAGAAATCAGTTTTTGCACAGAATTCTACAGCTGTGTGGCAAAAAGAGAAAGCATACAGCTTTTATTGGAAGGAATATAAAGAATCAACTCAAAGTGAAAAAATAAATAGTGAACCAGACTATCGCTGCTTAAGAAAACAAGAGCTCAATAGATCCCTTATAAAAGCAACATTCTTCTTTCTTAAACAGCCAAACATCAAGTTACAAGCTCAACAAGAATGAAAAAAACCATCCACAACTTTCTTGAGCTACACTAGCAACTTTCAAGTCTTTTTCTTTTCCTGCTGTGCTGAATATATTATCTGGGTCTCTAGAAGTTAAAACTGAGAAAAGGGGGTTTTTGTTTTTAAGTACTGCTACCATAGAAAAACAACTGTTTCAAAAAAAGCAAAGTTAAATGATAATGCAAAGACCTTTTCAAATTCACAGACTCCAATGCTTTCTGTAAAGTGATAAATATTACAAGGAACTCTAAAACTCAAGAGAGGTAGATGGAGGGGTTGTTTTTTTTTTAAATGACACACAGGCATTTCTTCTTACTCGGCATCTACCATCACCCCTCAATGGTACTGGCACACTTATCAGTATTTTCAAAATAGAGAATATGCATTCTGTTAGATCAATGGCTATTTTGGTGTTTTCTGCAGGACCTTCCACCCTGCAGGCTGCTCCAGCAGCTAAGTGCCAGCATAACATGCCTCAGCGGTTTCACCAGTTCAACACACAGCATACAGAAATGACACTGAAGTTGCTTTCATTTGTGCTGTCACTTCAAAAGGTGTTTTCAGAAGTGCTTCTCTGAAGACAGCGAAAGTATCATCTGTTTCTCTATAGATTATGCTTTCCTATGCAGAACCAGAATCTTATAGATTGCTTTCTTAAAACTTCATATAGACCCACAGAATCATCAAGGGTGGAGATGACCTTCCAGATCATCAAGTCCAACTGTCCACCATACAACCCATCTCCTGAAACACCATGTCTGCCCATTTGTTGAACCTCTCCAGCAACCGTGCCTCCACTCCCTCCCCTGGGCAGCCAGTGTCAAGGCCTTTCCACTCTTTCTTGGAAGTTTTTCCCCAAGATCCAATCTGAAGCTCCCCTGGCACAACCTGACCCCATTTCTACTCATCCTGTCGCTAGTCACTAGGAAGAATAGGCCAATATCCACTTCACTCCAGCCTCCCTTCAGGTAGGCTCTCTACTAGTTGTAGAGAGCAGTGAGGTCTCCCCTCAGCTGCTTCTTCTCCAGGCTGAACCACCCCAGCTCACTCAGCCTCTCCCTATCAGGCTGGTTCTCCAGACCCCTAACCAGCCCAGGTGTCCTTCTCTGCCCCCTCTCCAGCACCTCCATGTCTCTCCTGTGCTGCATTGCTCAAAACTGCCCACAGTATTCAAGGTGCTGCCTCACGAGGGATGAGTAATATTTACAGTAATTTTAAGATAACACTCATATATTGCTGCACTCCATGTTTGCTATTTTGAGAATTCAGAAGTGCACTAACAAAGCGATTTAAGATGGTTAGGTTTTCTTGCATACAAGAACTTATCTTCATGTAAGTCACAGAAGACAAGGACTCATCAGATGTAACCAAAGTATACCTACGCACAACATGAGCAAAGCTATTATTACATGAGCACTTACACACAACTTGGAGAACAAGTCATAGAATCATTAGGGATCAAAAAGGACCTCAAAAGATCATCTAGTTCAATCCCCCTGCCACAGCAGGATGACCTACACCAAGTTGCACAGGAACATATCCAGGCAGGTCTTGAATGTCTCCAGAGAAGGAGACTCCTCAACCCCCCACAAGGTATGTAATACCTATGTTATTTATCAGGGATCTGAGTTGCTTTTGTGTTATGTACAGATGTCTATATAAAAAGCACGAATATTTTAAGAAAGGTCCCGATTTGGCCTCCTACATTAAACCAGCCTAGCAGAAAAAAATTCTAAACTTCAGAAAACAGTATTTAATGAGATACTATTTCAACAATCTATCCTGACATCAACCTAGTCAACTTCACAGTCATATAAAACCTTCTGGAAGGTTTTGTGCCAAACCTTAAGACTCCAAAAGCAAACTCTTGCAGTATTGCTTCCAGATGCACTCATTCACCAACTAAAAGTGTAAAATGCTCAAAAAAAAAAATGTAAAACCCTATCAAACATTAAACCTCAGGTTTCTAATACACAATCAATTTGTTGTTATTCAGAACAAGAATGAACAATAGAATATTTGAGTTTATTTTTAAAAGGACAAATTATTTGCTTCCAAAAGGCAGACTGGCAATTGAAGCATCTTTGCACCATGGTCACACTTCAGAGAAGTTCATTAGGTCCAGCACAGTGTCACACAGATACACAAACACAGACTGAGCCTGGAAATTGCTTTTCCATCCCTAAGATATAATCTTGAAGAACTGGCCCAGGCTGCATAAGTAATTGACCTCTTCTAAGAAATTTCTGTGAACACAGACCTGCAGCAGAGTGTTACCGAATAGTTTGGTCAGGTTTCTTGCCTGAGGCTTTGGGAACTTGCTATGCAATGTCTAAGTGGTTTTTGTACCCTCCCTTTTTGTTTCTGTTTCAGTCCATTAGCACATTAACTAAATTAATTGGTTAATTTCATCATGGATCTGATCAACTGATCAACCGACAACGTAAGGCCTCAGCCTGCTCCACAGTCCAGCAATTTCCAAAAGCATTCTTTGTTGATCCAAATTCAACATCAGCTCAAGAATTTCTCTTTGCAACAGCATGCAGAGGCAAGCTGCTGCCAGTCACACTACAGTTTTCATGCTCTCTGCACTAGCTGATCTGAACAGCAGCCCCAAGCCCTACATATTGACCTGTTCCAGCTTCAAGCCTAACCCTACAGCTGCCAGTCTGAAATGCAGACAGATGATCTGGCTACAGTAGAACTTACTGCTTTGTCTTAAGCTGTCCTGTGCACAGTTAATAAATTATATCTGTCCAGAATCAGTCTGCAACTGCAACACAAATACTCCATTGACACTTACTTCAACAAAAGTATTATTACCACTTATTTCAGATAAGCTCAACAACATTTCTTACCGAAGTTACAGTACAGCTCCTACATTAGCTATGGGTAGGTTTTACTAGCCTATAATTTACCAGATATTAATCACTTTGCTTCTTTAGAAGTGAAACATTTGTCTTGCTTACTAGAAACAAGGATTACTACCACAACCGGCTAAACTCTACAAAAAAATAACTCATAATAAATTCTGGAAGTCTTTTTCTTTGAAAAAAGGTTGTGCTTTCACATTATTGAACAACGTTCTCCCTTATGCTAGAAAAATCACCAATTGCCAGAGCAATCACCTAGGTCTTAAACAACTCAGTCCTGTGTCTTCCCACATTCCTCTGACAATGTAGCTGAAGTGCCCCATTTGCATTCTAATATGCTCTAACTTCAATTACTCCAATTCAAGTCTGTATGTCATTTCAGCCAGAAACTTGACATCTTCTTAAATTGTTTGCTCAATGTTACTGTTGATACAGCTAGACATAGCCCAAGGTCTCACACAACAATTGCATCTGTATACTTTTCAGTTTACTGTAAATTGCCACAATGAAAAAATAAGTGATGTGCTCTCTTGAAACAGAGAGGATTACCGATTCATAAACTGACACCAAAATGCACTGTATTTTGCTGGCTGTATTCCCAAATCAGCATGTCTTGTTTGTCACAGAAAGCAAGGAAGAAAGTTCACTCAAAGCAGAAATGGCAGGGCAGTTGGGTGAAAATCTTGCTTGAGGGCAGTCATTCTTTCTTGCGCAATCTGTGAAATCCATCCACTTCTGGAAGATGAGACACGGTGGAACACAGAAGAATACTCTCATCCCAGGGTAAGGGGACAGGTTGAAAGAACATTTCTATCAAATGATCTTAAGTGGCTGCATGGGCCAAGCAGGCACCCAAACAATCAGATTAGCACTATGTGTATCCTTTCCCTACTACCTGCTGAGAGCAGATGCTAAAGTAAATAAAAGCAGCATTAGAAATAGTACTTCCTCTGATCTATACCCCACTTTCTAATGAGTTAGTGGTAATGCACTTTTTGATCTTGACATTACAATACATGCTAAGAATGCAATACCCTTTGCCGGACCTTCCCTCAATTTATCTAACACACTCTCGACACTGACTTCTACCTTTGGTATGCACAACTTGCAATGGCAAGCTTAGCAATACACAAGAGAGCATGCTTATTAGAACAGATTCACTGTTTAAGTTCACCTCCCTTGAACTATACCATCTATGAAACTCACATTATATCACACTTCCCCCCTCCCCTCCAAAGCTGAAATGCCCCTAATCAACTTAGTATCTCCTGACATAAAACTTACCCCAACCTTGAGACCCTTTTCAGTATTCTCCTAGGTCTGACATAGATGCCTCTCTGTTATAGATGCTTCCCAAAAAACTATGACCAGAAATACACATGCTACCCACACAATAGTTGTTTTAATTGTGTTAGTCTATTCCTTTCCTAATAAACCCTAACCTACTTGCTTTTCAGCTGCCAAGTCTGGAGCTGACATTTTCAGCAAGCCACTCACCATGACATGAACCATTTCCTGTCCAGTATCACAAACCACTACCACACATGCATCATTCGTTGTTTTTCCTCTTTGAGCAGTACTTGGCATTAATACATTTCCAAACTTGTCCATGAGTCTAATCACTCACCACCATGAGATTTTCAGGTGACAATTTAATTCTCACTTTCATTTCTTAGCTTTTAATTAGTTTTTCTGCATTTAGTCTTAAGAGTATTTTTCAGAACTTTTGCTCTGTAACTAGTTCTCCCATCTTCACATGTTGTGGCTTAGTTTTACCTGCCAGACAAAATTCCCTTATAGGAAAGCAGCGCTCAGTCTTCCTTCCTGTGTACAAGAAACATCATGGCACACAGCTACTAATTCTGCTCCATGTGAACCTTCTGCCAGTTCTGCTGCAGTAGCCTGTATTGCTACTTGAGATCAGCCTGACTCAGTCCTGGGGAAGGTTATGGAGCAGCTCATCCCAAACTCACTCACACAATAAGGGCAGGACAGTCACCAGGTATTTATGAAGGACAGACCTTGCTTGACAAGACTGATCTCCTATGACTAGGTGACCCAGGTGACCCATCCAGTGGATAAGGATGTTGTTTACCCAGACTTCAGCAGAGCATTTGACAGTATACCACAGATTTCTCCTTGAGAAACTGGTGGCTCATGGCTTAGCTGAAGATCTGTGGAAATTAAGCTGCAGTTGTCTTCCCTTTCTCTTGGCTCTTCTCTTTGAATGCACCACTGTCATCTGTGAAGGAGCTCTGCTAAGACAGAGGAGCCCTATCCTTGAAGGGGATGAAAGAGAGAAGACATCCTCAGACTATTCAGTGCTAACTTGTAGTGCAGCATTTACCACAGCATAATCATGGTTGGAAAAGCCCTCTTAAGAGTCCAACCATATCCATAACAACAAAACACCTAAATACCTGAGATATTGAAAAACACAAAATAACTCTCTCCACGGCTGCCAATAGACCATGTCACAAAGCACAGTGTCTACACTGTGACTCAACTACCTCCCTGAGAAGGGATAGTGACTCAACTACCTCCCTGAGAAGGGATAGTGACTCAACTACCTCCCTGAGAAGGCCATTCCAGGGCCTCACCACTCTTACTGGAAAGAATTTCTTCCTCAAATCCAATCTAAACCTCCCCTGCCTCAACTTCAGACCATTGCCCCTGATTCTGTCATTAGTCACCAAGGAAAAGAGGCCAACACCCACTTCTCTACAACCTCCCTTCAGGTAGTTGTAGAGAGAAATGAGATCCCCCCTCAGCCACCACTTCTCCAAACTAAACCTGCCCAGCTCCCTCAGTCTTCCCTGATATGACTTGCTCTCTAAACCCCTCTCAAGCTTGGTAGCTCTCCTCCAGACCCATTCCAGCATCTCTATGTCTTTCCTAGAATGAGGGGCCCAGAACTGAGCACAGTACTCAAGATTAGGCCTCACACGAGCCTAATACAAGGGCATGATAACTTCCCTTCTCCTGAAAACAACACTATTCCTGATTCAGGCCAGGATCCTGTTGGCCTTCTTGGCCACCTGGGCACACTGCTGGATCATATTAAGCTGGCTGTCTATCAGCACCCAGGTCCCTTTCTGTTGGGCAGCTTTCAAGCCACTCATCCCCAAGCCTGTAGCATTGCCTGAGGTTGTCATGAAGCCAAATGCAGGGCAGGGCACTTGGCCTTATTTTACCTCAAGGTAACAGAGATCTTCCAGGTACAGGTTTTGGACCCCTCAACTTGTGCACATCAGGTGGGAAGTTAGTGAAGAGAGGCAGTCCCCACACACACATGGCCAAATTTCAGTTTATAGTATCTACAAATTCAAATAGCATCTCAAGACTCTTACAGATATAAAAGGGCAAAGTTTCCAAACCTTTTCCAAAACTGATGTAAAAAAAGCTCCAGTTAGTTTAAAATATCATCTTTGCATGAACTTGACAGAAGAAAAATGTTTTGGTAATTTTACCCCACCTCTGAAGAATTGTTTCAGAACGTGCATTTCATTCACTAGAGACAAAACTTGAATAAAATTACTTTTAAATGAAAAGGAACAATAGCATAGTGATTCTGTTAATGGTGTAAGAAAATCCTTTCAAGGTATACAGGTTCTGAAAGAGTATATTTATAATACTCACGTTACGTAACCAGCAGTGATACTGCTGGGGAGGGAATGGCTAATGTCAACAGGGATGTCAGCATAACACGATCCTTGCGGAATAGATTAAAAGCCTTTACTTTTTCATCTGTAGTTTGTTTATGGTCTACAAGAAGTGGAACTGCAGTCATTGCTTCTGTCTTACTCTGTAGCTCTTATAGCTCACAAAAGTAAAATGATACTGTTCCCTTACTCAATCCTACCTCTCCCACCTGTGATGGCAAAGTGCTTTAGTTACAGATTTATTTGTACCTTAAGAGAGATGCAATGAAAAAAACCATTAAAACCAGAAATAAGTCAAGGACAATCTTCAAAGCTGCAACCTCTTCCTCCTGCTTTATATATATATATATATGAAATGCCACTATCTACTGCAGAACCTATTCAGTATGTTTCTAGACAACAGCATCAGTAGTATATGGGCCATCACCATTCCACATTTTTTCAGCCAAGGTCATATGTTACAGAAATGGTGGTTTGATTTGTCTTTTTTTAATTTAAAGTCAGCCTTTAACAAGCTGTTGATTATAGAAAGCAGGAAATCTGATACAAGGCTGAAGGCTAGTAGGCTAGGCATGTAAGAAAAGAATGCATAGACCTTTTGCTGCTTCAGACTCTGAGCAAAGCACTGATTTGATTTCATGACTGCTCTGTACAGATAGCTGACATTACTAAATGCTACTCTGGTATCAACTTGTTAAATTTGAACCCAGACTCAGTGTATCAATATACTAGGCCAGACTAACTGGAGTCAAGAGAAATATTTTGAGAGTTTATTTTTAAACGAGTCACAATACACCACAATAATTAATTGGACTCTTTAATTAAATTATTGCCATAAGACCTGTTTTGTTTGTCACTGGTATTTACCTATTCTGTGAATTGCTGAACTGCCAGAAATCAACTATAGTTTTTGCTAGGTTTGCTGGGGGAAGCTTTCAAGTTTTTTGGAAATGTGTTCTATGTAGAATCACTTTTTATAGAATATCCTATAAAGACTGAAAGGACCACTACAAGACTGAAGTGCCAGTTAAAACAAACCTGAAACAAGTACCTGCTACAAAACTTTCAGTACCTGGTTTTCTGGTATCTTTTTATTTGTATGTAGACACACATGATTCCAATGTTTGCAGGTACACAAAAAGTACAAAATAACTATTAGCAGTTTACTATTTGGGCTCCTTGTTTCTATTTTTCATTTTCAAGCTTGCCTCATCCAGTCAGAAGATGAAACCTTAAGAATTCAGGATGTTTATGTTAACACCATAAAAATGCTCCCAACTACCACAGAAGCTATCACATGCTTTGAAAATCTGTCTCCTCTGATTTTGCCAATCCAGCATAAAAACAGCGCTCCTGCGAACTGAAACAAACTACTGCCAAACTAGTTTTCTAGAAGTATTTGCTAACAGTCTAATCCTGAACTAGGATTCCTATTTAAACCAAATTAAAATTCACTCTGTTAAATTTAAAATACCTTATGCTTCAACTGCCCATTGAACACAGAGGCTGGCAGTGCAAGTTGATGAGAAATGTACTTAGAGCATGACTCAACATGTTTTCCTTTTTACAATACACTTTTAAAAATAACCAGATGCAGACTACTTAAAATAGGTCAAAATATGTTCGCGTTGATTGCAGAATTTACTTTTACAGTTTGATTTGGAAGAGAAATCATCAAGCAATACAGAAACGTTTTCCTCTGATCCGCTCCGAATTTTGTAATGACGCTCAAACAAATCACAGAGAGAAATAAAAGTACATTTTCCAAATTTCAATCTAAATTGCATTTTAAAAGACTCTTTTTAACCAAAAAGCAATTCAAAATTCTGAAGTAGTGAAAAAGAGTACAATCATCAGGTAATACTCCAAGGGCAACAACAAACTCAAAATTATACGCTAATAATGTCATATTACTACTCTAGAAAGGGACTGACATCACTATAGAACTCTGGCATAAAGCATGTGCCTAAACAAGCATGTTAGCAAAATGACAGTAGTGTCAATTAATAGAGAATAAGATCTTAAAAAACAATTTTGGTAAACTCTGACGCACTTTTGTCAGCATTATCACAATTAAAACCAGTGTACCATTCAAGTCTTAATGTTATTTAGATAAAACATAAAATCCAGATTGTGTGGCTGCACCTTATAAACTGCCTAAAGAGTAAGAGCAAAGCACATTTGTGCAGTTTAGTTGGAAGTGAGTTTCATTACCAAGAAAATGTATTTAATACGAGCCTTCTAGACCCTGGTTCTATAATTTAGTGGCAATGCTGTTGGAAGAGGTATTAAGTTACAGTGCAGTGCTCAGGCTGAAATAGTGCTTGAAAAGGCAAAGAAAAAGGAGAGAGAACACTGAAAATTCTTGTGGTTCTGGGTGCATACAGGAACAAATAGCATTTACAGTTTCTCTGTTCAAACCTCACTCATCTTTAAGCCTACACACAATACACTTCTATTAAATAAAGGCTACATGGATAAAGCTAAAAGGATTGTACAATAATTCTCTCATTTTACATGTAACAATTTTTTAAATTACTATTAATTTACTAAGAAGTCATGTATTTAAAGTGACAACACTTCATCTGAAGTTGAAACAATTCCCATGGCCAGGTAGCTAGACAATAAATTCTGTCCGAGTTCCTGTAAACAGGGCATTGTTTACAACACAGTAAATACAGGTATTTTACTGTCACATCTATTCTAAGAAATAAAACCAAAATCCAGATGTTACAGATAATATAAACAACTTACTAATGGTAACAGTTTGACACAATCAGGAAACTCTGAAATTACTGTGTTTGAGTCTATTGTAAATTTCACTATTTTCCAGTTAAATTGCTGCAAAATACCATCCAACTTTTTAATAAAACAGAACACTCACCTTATGTGGCCTCCACAAAGAAGTGCTAGACATTTCACTTTCAGAGCTTCTGTATATTTTCTTAACATCAGTCGGTTTTCGTTCATTCCCAGGTTTGAACTGTATGTGCAACTGAGATGTCCTTGCACTGTGACTCCTGTCTTTAAGGCTGGATAAACTGCAAGAAACTTTTTGACGGGATCCTTCCAGTGAAACACTCCTTTGAAAAACATTGTGGGGTTTTCTCATCTGTGTGTTTGGTCTTTCTAGTTCATTTATATTATTCCGATATTCTGAATCTATGTTTGAGGGTAAAGACACAGATGTGCTACGTGCCAGCTTTAAATACGGGCATTTTACACTGGAGTCCAGATTTAACTCTGGACTGCAACAGCCATTAACTTCTCTTCTTGATGCAAATGCTTTTTGAGTGAGATGGACTGAAATGCCGGAGAAGCCATCAGATACATCTTCACAAGTTGTCTCCTCAGGACTGCTTAATACTTGACTTTTGTCTTGGAACAAGTAAAGAGGTCTAATGTCTCTGACTTCACCAGAAGAGCAAGCTGCTTTAGACAATCTAAGTCCATTGACTGCTGTGAAAAGGAATCCCTTGGAAACAGCTTGATCAACTTTTTGTGCCATCTCACCAGGAGAAAGAATTAGTTTATGGGATGTCTGATAGGTGCCTCTACATGGTAGCTGACCTGAACATACTGGAGAAGCTGGAGGAGTACCAGAAGGACTCCTAGGGAAAACAACCAGCGATGAACAACGTCGCAGTGGAATTTTAGTTTTCTTGCTCACTGACAAAGCATCCTGGTCAAAAGTAGTAGCAGTTCTACACAAAGTTTCCTGAGATGAGCTGTTCCTATGAGGATTCCATCTGTTTCCAGTGCTTCTGTATGAAGAATCACCATATACAACACCACTGCAGAAAGTGCCATCACTCGTCGAAAGAGTGCCACTGCCACTGTCGCTGATAACACTGTTGCTATATGAACCTCCATCACTTGTGGTACTTGCACATGATCCATAGTCACTGCCAGCACTGCTGAACGATCCGCTGTCACTGGCTGCAATACTGCTAAGACTGCCATTGCAGGGAGCAGGACTACTCAGAAGGCTATCATTAGATCGATGATCAACCACAATTCTAGTGTCACAATTTCTTTCACTACCAGTACCAATGAATGAAGTATCTTCACCAGTAGCTACATCGTCACCAGGCTGAAACTCTCCGCCATATTTTCTGGACTGTAGGGAAATGTGCAATGACGTGCTCTTTTTTATTTGCAATGAAGAAATAGTTGCATTTTCCTCTTGTTGCACTACAGGTGCATATGCAACTTGTCTGGGATTCAGTTTCATAGGTACATAACTCTGTGCATTTTTGAAGTGCATAGAGTTGTTGCTATCCAAAACATCTGAGTTTTCCAACAATGGATCTGTGTTGCTTCTTTGGGTAGCAAAATGCAATCTTACCCGTCGTGCCATTTGTTCTCATTTCTACGCATGTTAGCAAATGAAAACCACAAAGATCCTTCAGCAGAAAGGCTACAGGCAATTGCGCAGAACCTCGAGCTAGTAGATCACAACAGTCAAAGCCCATAAAGGTTGAATCCCAAGTCCTAATTTCTACAAGATACTAGCATAAAAAAAACAACGGTACCTCTTGAAATAAGCCAGCCATTCGTTGAACTGCAGTTTCTGGATCGTCTTTGCTTGCAGTAAGAAAGTGTTCGTTTATGACACGCTTATGTCTCAACGACCTCAGCTGCAACACTGACAAACACTACTGACCTTGTTTCACTTAGAGCTTCTGCAAATTGCATAAGTGAACGCAATAATAAACTTCCAGTATTCCCAAGTTTAAAACAGCAACTCCTGCTGCAGCTACACTAGCTGAGTCAATGTGTCCGTACTTTCCTCAGCAGCGTATGACTACTAATATTTTTACCCATAGGTTTAGAATTACAGGAAGTTGGTAGGAATGAAGTCCCATATAATTATCAAGTCTGGGATTGAATTTCCAAATAGTAACCATGCTAGAAACTGTTGAGGTCTGAATTATGCATAAACCAGTGAAATAAACCTCTTCAACCTTTTAAAGAGAAAACAAGTCTTTCCACAGTGTTTAAATAAAACTTGAAAGAAGCCTGGCAATATCTCTCAATCTACACGCTGTTAAGCAATTACATCTAAAATATTTGCACAGAGCCAAAACCCTCTCCTGTCAAATAATTCCTGGGTTGCAGAGAGATGCAACCAAATTACAACCACTAAATGTTACTCAGATTTGTAATTTAAATTTTTTTAAATTGCACCAACCTTTTGTATTTGAACTTTTCCAAATGATAGCTCTTACAGGTAGAGCAACGCTATTCTTACAAACTGAACTACTACATCCTGTTTGTTGCACACCCCCTCAATAAACACAAACTGAGCAGAGTTCTATACAGCATGCAAATATATGATCAGCTACACTAATCTGAGAACCCTGAACTAAGAATTTAAAATTACCAAGCACAGTTACAGAATTGTCTTCTGTATACTTACAGAATATACATTCACACATACGTTCATAGCTAATTAATAATTTTTCAAGCAAAATTATCAGCACATCAAGGAGTTAATACTCTGTCAACTCTTACAATGGAATTGAGAATTCCTATGAAATATTATACAGTCTACCGTCATCTGAACAGGTCCTTTGCTGGCACCTAGTGGAGCTTCTGAAAAAAGACCATCTTTAATCTTGCTGTTAAGCACATTTCTTTGTGGTTTTGGTTTCGTTTGTGGGTTTTTTTAAACCAACATTTGGCTATGAATGTACTTTTGGATACAGAAGCCATGTGCAATGCAGTTCTAAGTGTTACCACACAAGCATGAAATGACTTAGTGCTGCAGAAAAAACTGCAAACAGAAGAAAACACTAAGCCATTGATACTTCTATAGGTCACACTGCTAGCATTTTTCTTCTGCTCCATGTTTGCTTAACCTTCACTGTATTTTAAGCCAGAAGGCAGTAAAATTAACATTTATACCTTCTCCCTAGAAAAAGGAGCCAAAATTCAAATTCACAGTACACTGTTTGCAAGAAACAAATTTGTTTTCTAATTATACTCCAGGGCTTACTCAACTTCCGTTACCTGAATTCCATGATTAAAATGTAGCAATAAACGAATAGTAGCTTATTCATGAAAAGCCAAGAAATACAATAGTTCATTTATTTCATTATGCTTTACCAACTGGACTTCTTCTAATGTTTTACGTTGTACGGGAACTGCGATGGGGAAGAAGAGGAAAGGAAAGTACCATAAAAGATTTTTTTGGTCACAGTTTCATCAAGTTACACTTGAAATCCAAGCATTGTGTTAAAAAACAAAGAACAACTCAGAAAATACCCCATTCTAAAACATGCGAGTGAAGACCAAAAAATGCATTTCTTAAAGCTCCTTTTCTCCCAAACAACAAATTTATTAGCAGCACAGTCTGTAATATGTTTGTGTGATACATATCAAACTAACAACTCTATGAGGCACTGCTGTTACTAAAAGAAGCCACACATCCCCAATGCATGATCCGAAATGCTTTCCAATTTTACTAAAGAAACCTCTAACCAAGTTAAACACTGATACAACCTGATATTTAATTTAGTTTTAAAGATATTACATAGAAGATGTTAAGACTCTGGTTGTTGGTGACAACATGCAGGAGGACTTTGAATTGAAGTCTAATGTTGAAATAGATAAGTTTACCAGAAAGCAGTATTCCTTACAAACAAACAGCACAGATTTCAGGCTTTCATTTACCCCCAAGTTACAGGGAAAAGCAATTTGGGTAAGTTTTTATGAAGAGAGAATTCTCTACTGGGAGGATGGTCTCACAAATGTAAGAATTTCAGTTTTAACAGCTTGCTCACATCTAGAGTTTAAACACTCACCCAATAGCTAGAAGAAAGCAAGACTGATAAACACGGAAATCCACTATAATAACAGACAACAGAACACAGATGATCTTGGCTGCATAACCAAGAACAGAAGGCACCTATGATTTATGGCACATGAAGATGAATTAGGGGAGCTCATAATTTCTAAGCAACAATCAGAGCTAAGGCAGCAGCTTGACTTATTTAAAGCAACTCAAGGCACCTCAGACAGGAACTTTGTTTCTGAAAGGAAGCTAAAGAGAAATAGGGAGACTGTCTTTCCTATTCACCAAATCAAGAGATGGAAAAGATGAATAATATTTGGTTTATTGTGGAACTACAGTGGTCTTGACGATTTGATATCTAAATATATACATATATACTATATATGTGGATGTGTGTATATATAAAAGCATATATACATATATATGGATGTGTATGTACGAGGTATATATATTAAAAAATATAAAAATAGATATAAAATATATAAATATATAGAGATATTATATATATAATATTTGCTTCCTATACATAGGAACCAAAGCACCATTTCCAAGTTGATGTCAATAAAAAGTTTAATTGGTTCCAAATAGCTCAAACTACATATCTACTCTAGATGAGAGAAAGAATGGAAAGGAGTACTTTTGGTGGAAAGCAAGCACTTGCCTTCTCTCAGAAAAAAAGAAAAAAAAGGACTTTCTGATCATGGGTTATGGCTTTCAGTAATGTTCCCATGACGATTGGACAAAGTACTTCAGCTCCATGAAGAATACACTGCAACCCATAACATTATGTTGAGACAAACATCTGATTATCCTGAAAAAAACCCACTTCACAAACCACAAATGCTACTGACTCCCTTTAAAATTGCTTTTTAGAAAAAAACACCGTACTTCATAGAATCATAGGACAGTAAGGGTTGAAATTAAAAGGGATCTAAGGAGATCACCTAGTCCAAATACTTTGCAGAGCAGATCACATAGGAACATGTCCAGGCAGGTGCTGAATGTCTCCGCAACCTCTCTGGGAGGCCTGTTTCATTGTTGTTACTCACGCAGTTAAAAAGCTGTTCTTATGTTCAAATTGAATCTGCTATGGTCTGGTTTAAACCCAATGTCTCTTGTTCTACCACTGGGCACCACTGAGAAGAGCCTGGTCCCATCACACTGACACTTTCCCTGCAGATACACTTTTGAGATCTCCCCTCAGTCACCTCCTCTCTAGGCTAAACATCCCCACCTTTCTCAGCTTCTTCTCATATGGAAGATGCTTCAATCCCCCCAGTCATCATACTGGCTCTGTGCTGGATTCTCTCCAGTAGCTCTGTCCCTTTTAAACAGGGAGGTCCAGAAATGGAGATAGTATTCCAGATGCAGCCTCATCAGAGCTAGGCTGAGTAGAGAGGGAAAACAACATCCATGAACCTACTGGCCATGCTCTTTTTAATATGACCCAGGTCTCTTGATTTTGATTTGAAGTTTTCTTTTGAAGAAGCTTCTCACTATATACAGAGACTGCCCATACTACTTTGTGAGCAAAGCAAACATTCAGAGCTAAGTCTTCAGTATCACTAAAGTATTTGGCCATATCATTTTAAAAACATTCTAAAACAAATGACAATTTTATGACTTACAGCATGTTACAAGTTCATAATAAAATGCTAGCAATATAAATGGTTTGGAGCATTACAAAGTACATTAATATCAGTTCTGCCTTTAGCTTTAAGTTGCAGAAGTTAAAGTTGTTTGATTTGTGTTCTTTATCCATGTTGAATCCAGATGAACTTTTTCTCATTCAAGTCTTTAATATATTGTAATATTAGCACAAAAAGGACCTACCAAACGGTTTTCATCAAATACTTCAAAAAGGAGTCTGTGTTCCTGGGGATTAACCTAGGAAAAATGAAATACTTAATAGTTGAAGTATATGCTGAATATTAGCATCTGACTTGAACAGAGTCCCTGTTTATGTAAAGGGAAAGAAATTAAGAATTAATTATTAAATAGCAAATCTACATCTAGCTGTCATTTCACTATGCAATACATTTCTATCAGAACAACTAAGACAAGCCTGGTGCTATCCCCAAAACGTTTTAAAATCTATTATTGTTGTTTTCAAGCATATATGGGATAAAGACGACAAGATTCAAAATTGAACTCTGGCACAGATAAAAATGTTAAGCAAATGTATTTCTAAGGAAAGTAGTTTGTGAGGCTTTCTGAACATTAATTATAGATGTAATTCTGACTTTAAGCTGAAGCAGTGAGAAAACATTTTTCCTAACTTGTTAATATCCAACATAGTTAATAAGGCTGTAAAAAAGACTTACTCTAAATAAGAGTTCTTCGTTCCACTTGGGGTTTAATGACTGTATGTTGGAAGGAAAAAGAAAAACAAAAAACCAGCACTGGTTATAGTGGTGTCATCTTTGATTTTTTTACATGATTTTTTTTTCCCATGTAACAATTAAGAAAACAATTAAGAAGAAAGCACAAACATCTGAAAGGCGCTATTATCACAGATAGAATTGTACTATATAATATAGTGCAAAATGAAGACAATTTCTGCAAGTAATCTCAGGTTTTTGCTAGTGCCATGGATGCAGAGAAGGCCCCATTATATAAACCAGGTGGGTTAATTTATGCTAGGTCTCCAATAACAATCACTGGTTTCTCCTCAGTTCTCTATCCACATTGTTTATGTGCAAGCATAAACAAAATTACAAAATTACAAAACTATGAATTCTTAGAAAACATCAAATCTCTCATCAATGTGGGCCAAATACCACAGCTGAGCACATCTTTAAATTGTGGCCACTGTTAAAAATAGGGGATATACTATGGGCTCTAATAGCTACAGTGACAATTAACGTGAATAGAAAATGTACAAGTGGTCTTGTAACCTAAATCACAGCCACTGTTGGACAATGTTTTAGAATAGCACTTTCCCTATCACATATACCATCATTTCTGGTTGACCTAACATAAGGTACCAGGATTGACTTGTTTCTGCCTCTATTCTAGAGAAACAAGCAGTATCACGATTCAAATTGACTGTGCAATTTACTGTTGAACATGGTGTTTGCATTTCAAATATCAAAAAGATAAAAGATGCACAAAGGAAGAGATATTTTTATATCATTAAGGGTCACAGAAAATCAGAAGAATCTAGTATTTCCATTAATCATGTAGCTTTGAATCAGTACTAATTTTACATTCCCTGGTGTTTATCTTTCACTCAAATTAATGGAAATATCAAAATAATGCCATCAAATCAGATAGAGTAGGTCATGGAACATGTCTTCCCCCCACATCCGTTCGCTCATGTAACATTAATTCTCCTATTTCCTGTTTTATTAAATCTTCTTCTAGAGTATGATCAAAAGACCAAGACTTGATCAAAAGATGAAGTAAAACCACCACTCCTGCATAAGTAAGATTACTAACCTTTCTAATGGTTTTTGTCTGAACACTGGTAAGGACTCCATTCACTGGATCATACAGTGTAACTTTCACATATGGGTCACTGGGAAGGAGAAAGAAAAGGTAAGCATGCTGATACACATCCATTTTCGTCAGCACTATTAACAGTCAAGTTTCATCAGTTTAAATTAATAGAAACTAAGCAAGTAGAATTTACAATTGCTTTATAAACACTGTATACATTTGTACAAACAATCATTTTCTAAATAGTTTGAGACAGTACAACCACCATTACTGATTATGACCATACTGGCTATGTCATTTTATATTCTGTGTAGCTCTACAACTTGATTCTCTCTTATCTTTCACAGTTCTTATGTATTGAGAAGAAATTTAATAAATCTTCATGCACTCCAACAAGGCCATATATAATATAAATCACTTGTGATTGAAAAAGCTTCAAGTATTGAATCTCCTGTTTCAAACCATTTAAATCACCTGGAATTTGAGGCACTTCCTTCAACACTGGATTCAGAGTTTAAGCTGAATTTTGTCTGTTAATGAAGGAGTCCTACGGTGTTGCTTACAATGGCCTACTGCACCAGATTTACTTTGTCCCTCCTGTGGCACATTAAACAACAGATTACATGAATAGCTATCTCTCACTAACAGAGAAGTCAAGGCATTCGATTGCTCCAGCAGACCACTAACAAAGGGTGATGAAGACTGTCTGCCGCAAAACAAGAGCATAACAAGAAAAGCTGCCCTATCTTTGTTTGAGGTAATAAAACTACAAATGAAAAGAACTCAAGAGAGACTGGCTTCAGGGAAAATACAATTATCACAAAAGAAATTTTCCTAATGCTAAACTCCATGTAACAATTTTACCAGTGATAGAACATCAGCAATCCTATATGTGTGAAAACTTGAGTACAAAGTACTGCATGCTGCTTCTATGACAACCTACAAAGCATTTCAATTACCTGCTCAAAAGTCTGCTCTTTCCTGTAGTAAATGATAAAACATCTGGATTACTACTTCTTGTTAACAGATTGGCTTTTAAATTTGTATATCCATAGAGCCTGCAGCCACTGGCATGGGTTTACATCTGTAGAACTTGTGGACACTGTTCCTGTACACATCATTTGAGTTTAAATACTCTTGCTGCTACCTTTAAAGCACACAGAGAGCTATTTTGGTTATACCTGAACTCTTGTTACTGTAGCTGTAGTCTAAGTGAAGAAAAATACACATGTGTATCTAAGCTTCATGGCTGACCTATTTTACCTTACGGAGAAGTAAACCCTCTCACATATTCTTCCACTTGTCCAAGTGACTACTGTGCAAGAAAACAGGTATCTTTGTGTCTGTATGGTCTCTGAGGTTGTAAGGTTGTAAGTTAAAACAGCTCTGAGTTCTGTGGGAAGTGGTACAGCATGATTTACTAAGATCTAAACAGCTACATAATAAAGCAGCAGCTGTCCCTCAATACCTTAAGGGCACATATTCTTACCTGGCTCCTAAGAGATCCTTCTTGGCCAAGCAAATTCCAGCTATAACCTTCACCCTGACAATTCGTGTATTCTCCTAAAATGAAAAAAGTACATATTCAAGATACACTGTAATTTATTCTTCAGATGTCTTATGTAACTAAAAGCAATTATTGGCATAACTCTGAATTTACACTGAGAACAACAGATTAAGTAACACATTTACTTTGATAAAAACACCTCTGCAGTTTGAGTAGCACATGTGTTCTAGCTTTACTCCTTTTAGTGTCTCATCACCATTGTAGCCACATGTGAAGGTAGACACAGAATTTTATTTTGTTTCCCAGCATTCTAAAGTAGCAGCATTTTGCTTTGCATTAGGGTTCATTTCAACTTGCCTTGCTGAAAGAAAACTACATGCCTAGGTTTTATACCAAACCAGGACTGCTACAGGATTTTAGTGAGCCCAGCAGAACAACTAAGTGAGCTGATATGTGCTTATGAAACACCACATAGAAATATCTTTCTAGATTAATGAAAATAGTTCAATAATCTGTGTTGTTCACAATTATCTTCTTCACACATCTCCACTTTCAATTTTCCACCAATTGCTGGGATGGAGCTACTCCTCCCCATTGCACCTCTCTCACTGTGTCACGTGTGTGGTGGTCAGCTCCAAGAGTGTTGGTAACACTCCAGTGCTTTGGCTGCTGCTGAGCGGCACCAGGGCACACACAGCACTGGGGCTGGGTTTTCTTTCCTAACATTTTCCAAACTGAGAAGGGGTGAGGGATGGGCTGGGCCAACCAACCCAAACTGACCAAAGGGATATTCCAGATCATATGACATCAGCCCCCAATATAAAAGTCAGGGGAAAGAAAGATGGTATGCAAGTCGGGCATTTGTTGATAGCATTTCCCCCCAGCCTGGAGCAACCGCTACACATCCGGCCCTGCTACCTAGAACAGCAGCTAAGCACCTAGTACTCATGGGAAGTGGAGAATAATCTTTATTATTTCCCTTTACTTTTGTGCAGTTTTTGCTTTATTAGACTCTTGGTGTCTTTACCCGCCACACTCATGTTTTTATCTCCCCATCCATCTAAGACTGGAAAGTGACAGTGGCTTTGGTGGGCACCTGGCTCTCAGCCAAACCATCACATGCTCTCACTCCCCAAAAACCCACCACACATGTTTGTGTTAATTTTTAAACAGCCAGGTGATACTGAAGAATCTGTTTATTTCTTTTCCAAGCTATAAAGACTAGAGCAATCAGGGAACAAAAAACATGCTAACATGAAAGGGCAACAGTCACAAGAAGTGACGTTTCCCATTCTCTGGTCACATAAGTGCACAATGCAGACAAGGAAAAAAATTCAGATAACTGAATCCAAATGCAGACAGAGGTTTCTTATACTGGAAGGTCCTATTATGCTATAAGCCCCCATATTGTGAAGTGGCATAGAGGGATGCTAACAGGATACTTGTCTGCACTGTGACCATATGACCTTTATTCCTTGCTGAGGACAGGCAGAATTGCTACAGCTCAGAAACACCACTCCAAACACAATGGTCTCAGAAAGTAAGAAACAGCTGAAGAGTTCCATAACTGTTTGAAGCTAGTTTCATGCAGCCAAAAATTAGGCAATACAAGTTCTACATGGAGACAAAGCATCACTTGCTGATATCTACATGGAATTAGATTGAAACCCAAAGTTTTACAGTTTCAAAAAGCAATTTTGAACTGTTTCTTCTTCTTTCACCTTGCCCAAAAGGTCTTTGTTCACCCTCTTTGCAGCCACACATACAAGAAATGCTGGACCAGTAACTGCTGCTGTAGATGCATGGGTAGCTACCACCTAATAGTGTTTGCTTTGAACACAAGTTGCAGTTTACAGATCCTCAAGCTCAGCTATGGTGCTTCCCGTCGTTCTGGTGGCATTGGAAATGTTAAGCACCTATTCAGTAACATTGACCACAGCAGCTATGCTTAGCAGGAATGCAGATAGTCTAGGAAACTACTCTCAGATTTATTTCTCCAAGAGTCTCTCCCTGGTCAGAAATGCCTACCCACAATCGTGCAGTCCTGATGTTACCATGAAGTCATCAGTCTGAATTTATTCTGTCTGTACAGCTAAAGAGACAGTATTAACTGCTGCTCTGAATGCTGGGAGCCTTTCAGGTTCAAGGAACTCACCCAGCTCTGCCCAAGAGATGTGCAAACAGTCAAAACACAGCAGCACTGGGCACTGAGGGTTTATGAGGGCTGTTATTTGTATAGCTGAAACAAGTATGTTTTCTTTTAAGAGTATCTGACTGCCTGTCACTTTGGGTGCTGGGATCGGGGCGGGGGAGCACAGTCACTAAGAATATAATTGCCCCCAATATGAATCAGGTAAAAATAATAATTATCCAAGAGATAAGATTCACAACAAGGAGTTGCAATTTGTCATTTTACAAATTTTAGCTGCTGCTTACCTCCAAGTGAGGGGAGAAAAACAAGCTCAAAATTTTAGATTTTTACTGAAGCACATTTTGAGACCAGCAAAAGGTCTCTCAATTTACCTTTGCTAGTCATTAGTGTCAGCAACATCCCATCATTTAACTATGAAGATATTATACTACTAACTGTAGTTACCTAATTGTCACATAGGACTATTGGAACAAGTCCAGAGGAGGATCCAAGGACTAGAGCACCTTTGCTATGAGGACAGGGACCTTACAGCTGCCTTCCAATAGTTGAAGACCACCTACAGAAAGGCTGGAGAAGAACTTTTCCCAAAGGGATCTAGCAATATGACATGGGGAAATAGTTTGAAAGAGCCTGGAAGGTAAGCCCTACGAGGAGAGGCTGATGGAGCTGGGTCTGTTTAGCCTGGAAAAAAGGAGCCTCAGGGTGACCTTATCGCTGTCTATAACTACCGAAAAGGTGGTTGTAGTCAGGCAGGGGTCAGTCTTTTCTCCCTGGACACTGGAGATTGGACAAGGGGTCACAGTCTTAAGCTCCATCGGGGGAGGTTTAGACTTGACATTAGGAAAAGGTTTTTCACTGAAAGAGTGATCCAATTTTGGAACGGGCTGCCCACGGAGGTGGTTGAGTTGCCATCTCTGGAGGTGTTCAGGGTTAGGCTGGATGAAGTGCTGAGCGGCATGATCTAGATGTCAGATGTTAAGTTACTTGGCTGGTTTTAGGTTGTACTGGACAAGGTACTTCTAGCCTCATCATTACAAATGTATACAACATAATTCCAGACTCTGTTTGCCAAAGGCTTAGGAGATCAGTATTTGTGATCTCTCTTTCTTAGTAGAGGCTTCTCTCAGTCTCCCTCAGTGGCAGAGTATACAGGATCTTTCCCAGCCTGGTGGAAACAAAGCCAACACGGTACTGGTCATATGGGGCCATGCCCATTATGACAAATAGGCTTTTCGAGGTCCAAGGGCTTTCTACAGGCCTTATGCAGAGCCTTTTTTTCTTCTCCCTTGTGGTTAGACACCAAGGGAAGCAGAGGGTTAAGAGCTCACCTCTGCCTGGCATCTTCAAAGGCTATCAAATGTAGAGGCAGCTGTTGAAGAGTTACCCTTACTTTCAGCCCTCTGCCGAGAACAGGAACAAGCTGGTGCTAGCTTTCTGCATCTGAGCCCTCAGCGAAAGAGGGGAGGACTGCAGGTTCACCCTCACCAAAGAGGGTCTGCAGGTACAGAAAGCAGCTTGTCTCTTTGGCCTCCCCTGCCAGGAGCTAGGGTGAGCTGGCACTGACCACAGCCCAAAAGATCTGGTCTCTCTGCATTTGAGCTGCCATGCAAAAGAGGGCCACGGCTATCCTTGCAGCACGGCTATCCTTGTCCCCCCTCCCCCCAACCCCCCTTCTTTACTAGGGGCAGTAGGGGGAGCTCTCTTGTAAAGGAGCCCTCTGTCTCTCAAGATATATTGGAGAAGCAGGAGAAAGGCAAAGATGGCGAAAAAGTAAAGAAAGACGAAGAAGCAGGAAGTACCTTCCCTTTTATAGGCTCTGTCCACCAATCACCTGTACGTCCAGACACTGTCGCAGGAGGTCTGCTAGAAAAGCTACCTCCAGCTCCAAAATAAAATGCTTTTTCAGCATCAAAGCACCACAACTAATACTTGAAAACTTGGCAATTTTCAAACCATGACAATGTTCCAAGCCCAAATACTGATTTTACAAGAATCTCCAGCAAGTTTCAATGTTTCTCAGGTTGAACATCCCCAAACCTCAGCCTCAGATATCAACTAACACAGAGAAAAGCCAGATTGATGTGCAAGATATACAAAACTCAGATAAAATTAAAGTCACCAAAGAGCAAGAGAAGAAAAAGGATTTAATTAAGAGAAAGGGTCTTCAGAGTACATGTTTGAAAAACATTATTTGTTTTCATATATTAATCTTTAGGTCAAGCATTGGTTTTGCTTTCTCATGCTTCTTCAGAAAAGGATTAAGGAAACATCAAAACTAGGATGGTTACACAAAAAGTAGTATGTGCTGGACTACCAGACAGCTTTTTCTGAGAAAGCAAATATTAAAAAGCCTGAGCAGTTGTCATGGTTTGAGAATTTTTTGTGATATTTGTCTTGAATACTGCAATGCAAACTGCAAGCCATATTTCTGATAGAGAAAGGACTTAGTGAAGAGAAAGGGTTTGGAGTTTCAATTTTGGGTTTCCAGCCCCTCCTTCACCTTGATTTCATTTCTGGTCTGTGTTTTGGAGAGAGCACATGGCACTGAATGCTGAATAGAGCAGCCTTCTTGCCCTGGAAAGCATGGTGAATAGAGAAAGTGGTACTTCAAGGATAAGCTGAAAGGTGGTTTCATCTGAATTCCAAGATTTGTTGAAATAAAGAGAAGAAATAAGAAGGACTACCATGGAAGAACACAGAATAGAGAACTGGGCTAAAATGCCGACTGAGGCTAAGGCATAGATTTGATGGACACTAGGTTTCCACAGAAGCAGGAATGGCTAGAAGTCTCTTCCCTTTGAGGGTTTGGATACTGAAGCTTATCTCCGTTATGTAAGAACATGCAATTCATCCCCATATATCTTCATGTGAGTTTTTTTATGTGGGGGGAATTGTTTATGTTGGCTTTTATGTGGGGTAAACTAAGTGTCTTGTTTTTTTCCCCTCAAATCTAGTTAGTTTTTGTTTTGCCTGCCTGCAATTTCTAAGTGGTTTCCAAACTCTCCTGGCTTTGTTTTTGTTTTGGTCCATTAGCACATTAACTAAATTAATTGGTTAATTTCATGTTGGGCCTCAAACCTTTACAGTAGTCTAACTGAGAGCACACAACTGCTGCAGGCAATAACATCCTGCTATTGTTCCCCCCCCCAAATACATTGGTCAAGAATCAACTACCACCAAATCCAGCCAAGGAAAGAGCATCACAATAATAAACCAGTACAGCAGCAGCACCTTTTACGATTCCCATAATAGCAGGAACTCTAAATTAATGCTTTAAGCTTCAGACCATGTCTGCATATAATGCATAGATAAAAAAGGTCAGAAAATTAAGATTTTGGTATGTGCAGGCAAAGCAAGCTTAAAACAGATGAACTGTTTAAAAGCTCAAAACTGTAAATAGCCTGGCTGAGCAGAAAAGCGAAGAAATGCTCAATGGGGCAAATGTACTCTGCAGCCCATGTAAAGCACTCTCTCCAATCCCACATACTGAGCAGAGAAAGCTGGTAGAGAAGAAACAGAGAGCAAGAAGTAGCAAAAAAAATACACACCATGAATTTACAACCTCTTCTGTAACATAATTCTCCAGTCTGTAAGACATGTAATTCAAGATACAAGCTATACATAGGGTAAAAAGTGTGTGTTTCCAACACAAATTGTTGATTACAGGAGGCCTAGGAGCAGCTTGGGAATGATGCTGAAAGAGTACTTGCAGCTATAGTGACTACATGCTCCAGTTGAATAGATAGCTTCTTGCATTCACCAATTTTAAAACAGATGACACTACTGTGCTTATAAAAGTTAAAATCCCATATCTTATCAAGTTCCCTAGTTTATATCTCCCAAACAAGAGCACTTCACTTCCGTGAATACTAAAAGTCTGAGGTTTGTTTTGGGTTTTAATTTTTTTTTTATTGTGAGATCATTAGCAATCATAAAAGACAAACTTGAGTGTTTCACAAAGACACCTTCCTTAAATCCTTTACTGTGGTGATAAGTAGACATTACATCTCAAAGAAAATTTCCAGAGCCTGAACCATAAGGTTCTTCACTGAGATTAATAGAGTGGTTTTTCTTAAACAGTCAATCCAGAAAAACATTCTTCAGCTGTCTAATATTAAAACCAACATTTAAAACAGGAATGAACAGACCTTCACTAGATATCATTAAAACATACTAAAATGTTATTAAAAACTCTTTAGATGATAAACAAAACACAGCCTCATCTCTCTGCTGGTAAGATCATGGAGCAGATCCTCCTGCAGGCACTACTGAGACAGGAGAATAGCGAAGTGGTGGTTGGGTACAATCAGCACAGATTCATCAAGGACAAATCCTGCCTGACAAACCCAGTGGCCCTCTATGAATGGGTCACAACATTAATGGATGAGGGGTGAGCAACTGATGTCATTTACCTGGACCTGAGCAAAGCCTTTGACACTGTCCCACACCACG
>VZRI01004659.1:121858-139238 GCA_013397515.1 Upupa epops
ATACAGCTTCCCAATTGCTTTTCAACAGATGAAAATAGAATACAAACTTCTTGCTTCTATAACCCAGGACACATATATATTATACATTTATACATAATATTATTATTACATATTGTACATATATATAATATACATATATATACATATATTATATATAATGTATATATACATTAGGCTTCCAAAATATGAGTTGATTTATTAAAATCAGTTCTAGGAACTCATAAATGTAGGTCTCCTCCTTCTTGCACTTGCACAGTAACACCTGGTGGTCGTGGGCTGGAGTTCTTGGGAGGAAGGCAGCAGTCTTCCTCAGTACTTTTGGCAAGAAGATTGGGCTGTTATGAACCAGCAACCACAAAGTTGGCTGAAGCCTGTTTCTTACATGCAAGGCTGCTCCTAATCACAATGAAGTTCCTGTTACCTATTTTTCAAAACATCTCATGTTTTTGATACTGCAAATTGTCTAATTTCCACACAATAATAACATCACTTTACCTTAACTACTAATTAACTAACACAAAGGCTTACTTCATCTACTGTATTTTATAAATTGTTTATTCAATCCACTGCATCAGTTATAGAATCATAGAATCACAGAACTATTAAGATTGGAAGAGACCTACAATTATCCAATTCAACCATCAATCCAGCTCCACCCTGCCCACTAAACCCTGTTCCCCCAGGGCCACATCTACTTGCTTTTTGAACCCCTCCAGGGATGGCAACTCCACCCCTCCTTGGGCAGCCTGTTCCAACCCATGACTGTTCTGTCAGAGGAGAAATTTTTCCTGATATCCCATCTAAACCTCTGGCACAACTTGAGGGAGCATGACAGAGCATTAGAAAAGAGTATGCCAGTTTCCAGCCCAATGTTCAAAGTCATTCCCAAATCACAGTTCAATGGTTCATCCCAGTAGCCATCCATGCTTCCACTGGAAGGATCTGGTTCCGTGATGGGTTTGTAAATTGCCTGATTCAACAGCTACCTGTGAATCACTGAGGAGACCCTCCCCAATCACAGGTCTTCCCAAAGAGTGGAGAACAAAAAAGAGCTGTGCTAAAAAAGGCTGCTTTAGTCTGAGTTTTATACTCATAAGACTTCCTAGAAGCCTGTCCCTTGTAGCCATAAGCCTTTCCTTTCTACAAGCCTGAGCCTCCAAGCTGTAAGCCTTTCTACAAGCAGTCTGAGCCAAAGTCCTTTAGGCACTGCAGAGAAATTAGAATGAGCATGTGTACCACTAACAAGCAAAAGTAGCTGCCACTGCTGTCAGAGAACCAGTGCCTTTCATCATCTTTCAGCTCATCCAACCTGTCTGCTTATGACCTCAGTTACTTGCTTCTCTCATCACCCAACAAGAAGCCTAACCCATTCCAAACCAAACCCAGACTCAGCTCCTTAGACTGTGCATCAAGCAGACCACAAAACACTCATCTAAGAACAGATAGGGCTCAGGCAAGCCTGTAGCATGGTCACACACTTGCAGTCTCGTCCCAGGGTGAGCAGGAAGCTCTGAGGAAAAGCAGTCTCAACAGCAAAATCAGTTTGTGCATGTCCTAAAACAACTACAAGGTATTACCTATGGAAAAATAGGTGAGTGAGGAACAGGGAGATTTACATAGTAATTTTAACTGTAATTAAACAAAGAAATCAAGACGCAAATAACTCAGATTTTTCTCCTATTTACTGAGTCATGCAATAGAAATTGTTATGATGAGCCACTCACAACATCACTGTGGCAGGTAAATGGAAAACTACATACAAGAGGAAAATAATTATATCACTAGTCACACTACTAACTGGTATGACTAAGAGAAGTAAACACTTACTGATAGCCTAGTAATCTCCATTTCTCTACTACCATGGCAATGACTCACTAATGAGACTAATGCCAGAGATACAGTTAGTTGCTCAAGACAAAACTGTTCTTGGCTCTACAGCTATGTGCAAATGCATGCTGCATCCTGGCACTGAGTATCGGATTTCAAACACCGTAATATCAGGATGAAAAATTAACACAAAGATGAAAGGTTCAATTTTCATTATCAAGAACATCAGTCTGGTAAAAGTCGCCATAGACTGGCTGTTGTCTTCCCATTGCATTATAACTAGTCTATTATTAGCTTACATGCAGGTTTTCATCAGCCCCTCACTGCTTCTCTTCAATCTCAGTTCTCTGAAGTCATCAGTGCTGTTTTCATCAACTTAGTTTCTTTCCCTTATCTTCTGTTTGGACATGTGTTGCTTTCTACTTTGCCTGGGGTCAAGCCACTGTTTCAAACCCTGCATCCCTTCTTATCCCAAATGAAAGACAGCACGGTGTGACTATCATCCAGGGACAGAGCAGATGTGAACCAGAAATTCTCAAGTAGCTCCTTTTCAGGACAGCCTGCAGACAAATCACAATCTAACACTGCTTTTGAAGCACTGGGGCTGTGTTCCCATGGGCCCTGACCTGCCCTGAGCCAGACCCTTCCATTCCCCCTCCATGTTCCCTGATCCAGGGAAAGCAGCTGAGATTTCTAGCTCTCCCAGAGGCGGGCTGTGAGAAGGAAAAGATCTAAGAATAATTTTTCCCCATGACTAGAATAGTATTTCAGAAGCAATTTCTTTTGGAAATCTTTGGCTTGACGAACAAATTTCGTAGTAAGAAGGTCAACTGTGGTGGAGGTGGGAAGTCACACTCATTGTGTGGGTATGCATTTGAATGAATGATAAACACTTGTCTGACTCACCACCTCCTAGATATCATCTTTCTTTACCCATTTTCAGCTTGAGGAGGAGGAGAGCTGCCAGAACAGAACCCTGGAAGTACTGAGCACCAGTCAACTACTGTTCATGCTGTTCCCAGCTTAATTCACAGTCAATGATCCCACACAGAACTGGGGGTATTTCTGCTAATATCAGACATAACTCAGTGCCCTGGTACAAAAGTAAGAGCTTTCTGGCAGTGATGTATTTGGGCTTTTCTTCTTTAAATACCTCAGGATTATCATTCTTAATATGTGAATGAAGTAGTACATGCTGTATGTTCTTTGCCAGTGCATAAAACATCACTAAGACCACAGGAAACTAGTCTTTCAGCTTGACCTGTGACCAAGCAGTGCTCATGCACTCCCATCTTTACAATTCTCATTTTCACACAAGACACTCGTTCTCCCTTACTCCATTAGGAAATAGTCAATAATTGCCATTATAAGTAGGTTTAAATCACTTCTGAGGATTATTTAGCATTCAAATAGTTCTTAGTACACAAGATTTTCACTGTGTTGCCTGTCCTGGGTTCACCGATAGGCTTCAAATGAAATTGGAAGTGTTGTTATGGTCAATTACCAGTAAGGCCAAACTAGCCATAACATCACACCATCCAAGAAGCATCCACACATCTTCAGGTCCATCTGCATGAAACAGAATCCCACAAGAAAGTACTCATAGAAAACAGGATGTCTGACGATGTAGGGCTTTCTACATTCTGTAGGACTGTTACTGTTGTTAAACAAAGGAAAATGCAACTATCCTCCCATGTTACATAGCTACCCTTTACAAATGTTATTTATTAGAGAATGTATCTTCAGATGATCCTTAAAGCAGCAAAATAATTCTACAGTTATACGCAGCATAACAAATCTTAAGCAATTTCTTATTTCTGAGCACTGAGGGCTCCTATTTTACTCTTTCAGACAATTTTAGGCCCCAGCACTAGTTTTGTTTTCCACAAGTAAACCATGTCAGAGTAGATTTTGGTTATGCCATTGTCAAAGGAACCTCTGAGTGGGGCCTCTTGGATACAGGCACTCCATCTCCCTGCTCATCTATACATAGGTAGCAAGAGAGTTGTTCCTGATTATCAAAGCAGTTTGAAATAGAACCAAATAGCATTTTGTTCCAGTTAGAAAGAAACAACACTGCTCATACACTTATAAGCAGCATGTTTCAAAATGTCTCATCTCCAAGCAAATTGTAATTGGGTTTGATGTCTCTAAGAGCTACCACCATAGCCCTTGAAATAAAAGTCCTGTTATATCAATATGGAGCAAGCAAACTGAAAACTCAAGGGTATTTTTGGCAGAGAAAGGAATTTAGTAAGTGGTAATCAGTTAGTTCATAATGCAATACAGCTGTACAGCTGTGTTTCTCCATCTGTACTGAAAAACAGGAATATTTGAAGAGTCCAATAGCTTGCATTGAGAAGCACAGATTTGTAGGAATGGATGGGCACATCAGCTACCCTAGGAAGGTTGCGGGGACCACTTCTTTTGACCCCCATCAGCCACCCTTCTCCACATGGCACTCAGAAAACCTGAAGCTACAGATGGGCAGTTCCAGCAACACCCTGTTCAATTTAGTCTTTACAAAATCTCACTAGCACCAAATTAATAAATGAACATAAAGTTATACTATTTTCAAACTGTTTCTACCAAAAATAACTACTTGTATACTTAAGTAGGTTACAATGGAAAATGCTCTCAAGCTCCTGAGACTAATGTTCATCCTTAGGTCAATTTTTGAAGTACAATGTCTACCCAAAGTATGAAGTACATTGTGTGTATCAAAAAATATCCACACATTATACACAATTTACCATCATCTGCATAAAAACAATGCAGGTAAATATAGCTGATGACAGAGGAAAGATGAACTACAGGGATAAAAACAGACTCTTTTAGTGATTGCAGAGCTGAGGCATTACTGTATGTGGAAAACTGGTAGGCAAGTCCAGGAAGAACAGAATGGTGAAGAAACCATGATGAAGCCACTGGAGAGCAGATAAACCAATATTCCAAGGCAGTACATTACTACCACATATCGCCTCCATATTCAAAGCAAAAGATATTGTGATTTATCAGGAAGCAAAATCACACCTTGATATGCTGCATTGTATTAGGGTGCTCTGTTCCAGGTGTTCAGACTAGTCTGCAGAACAAAACTGCTGTCTCTTCAGTACTGTATGTATTCTAAGCAAATTTCTTGACATCCTCTGTTCACTTTTGACTTAATTGATCTGGCCTTATCTTGCCCTTTTTTTTTTTAGCAAGTTGAGCAGGAAAGGCAAAAGGTACTGAAAGGTTTGCGTTTTTATTAGTTGATGTTAATTACATACTAGGAAGTGCTGGCTTGTTAAAACTGCAGTATCAGTGTCATTCAGATTCAATGTGGTGTGAGGTTTTGGTTAAACCACCATTTGCTAGAGCTAGCACTACACAGAAAGAGAGGACAGTACAGACAGAGCTGCCTGCAGGCTCCTCTGTGGTGACCTGGCTAAATTTACCCTGCAGCCAGGGGATGGGCACAAAACCACGCAGGGACAGCCCAGTGCAGCACAGGCTTGGGCATGTTCAGGTTAACGGTTAACAATGACTCTCCTCCATCTAATGGTCTTGTGGTTTGGATGACTACAGGTAATTATTAGAAATGCTATGCAGGTCAAAAGTTTAACATGAACCACTAAGTTTGCAAGTTTTATTGCATTCCCTTATGAACATTATTCAGATATATCTTAAATGAACTGTCATGTCACGGCTCAGTTTTTAAGCTTGGAATGGCTTTCCAGAGTTATTCTGCAATTTGTAAGCCTTCGTAGACATTTTGCTTTATTTCCTTTCCTTGTCCAAGCTTTACTCATGCCATTTATAAGAAAAAAACCAAGTGTTGCTTATCTTTGACTTCCACATGAGAGAAGGCTTAGATAATTAAAAGTTTGCTGTCAAATAAACTAGATAATAATGAAGGATTTAACTTTACCTGAGTGAAAGCAGCCATGCTACAAGTCCGATTCAATTCCATTTACCCAATCCTCCAACCTTGACACATATGCTATCAATGCAAGGCTGTGTGTGTGAGCTCCAGAGGTCACCCACTCCAAGTCCCCTCACTCTAATGCACTGGGTTCAGATTGAGTTTTTATCTATTTGGTCTAGGAGAGCAGATTTCATGAAGATAATTTATTCTGCAATCACCTAATAACGACTTCTTTCTCCAAATGCCAGAGGCTCTGGACAGAATATATGAACCATTACCTACTTTGACATAGCGATCCTTCTGACCCTAAAGAGGAAATGTTACCAAAATGCTAGCTGCATTCACACATGCAGACTTGTATTCTGTAAAAAAGCTGTTTCTTACAATTGACTCTGGATGTCTTTATTAAACATATGAAGTCTTTATGAAACCTACAAAGCTCATGACTTCACTATTTTGCTGATGTTATTTTGGTGATGCATTAAATTCTGACATTTCCAGTTTAAGTCTTTCCTGTTAGCCTGTTTCCATTCACAGATTTGTTTTTACCACTATTTTGAATAACAAGGCATGTTTTTTTCAGCCTACAGATGAGAGATTCCAATTAAAATCCATTATTACTTCAGATTAACTATCAATTTCTAAAAAAGCCTTTTATTACTTCCTACATGGTATCCCATCTTGTGCCTTGCTCATTTTAACTGCCTTTTCTGCAACTTCGGAATGCAATTAATTGTTTATTGAGAGCTTTTTAGAGGATGTCAATTTAAAATCCAGTGGGATATTTTAATAACATTTGCGTCAAAGTAATGTTAAAATTCATCTATCTTTCTGATGCCTTTTCATTTGTGTTGTCTTACCTGTTTTCCTGATGATCCTTTTTCTTCATTGACAAACCTAATCGGATTTTCTGCCACCACCAGATTTCACCACCTGTAAGCTCATCCCAGTAACTCTCGAGTCTGGGATGGAGTCTGATAACCAGAACTAACTTTCTGGCATGAAAACCTGAATATTCATCCTCATTTTAACTTTCTTGTAGCCAGTTTCTTTTCTGTGGCAATACTTTTCCATCAGAAGTGTGGCTAGCAGGTCGAGGGAGGTGATTCTCCCCCTCTATTCCACTCTGGTGAGACCCCACCTGGAGTACTGCATTCAGTTCTCGAGCTCTTATTACAAGAAGGACGTGGACATGCTGGAGAGTGTCCAGAGGAGGGCCATGAGGATGATTGGAGGGCTTGGAGCACCTCTCCTATAAGGCCAGGCTGAGCGAGTTGGGGCTGTTCAGTCTGGAGAAGAGGCTCTGAGGTGACCTTATGTGGCCTTCCAGTATCTGAAGGGGGCCTACAAAAAAAGCTGGAGAGGGGTTTTTTAGGTTATCAGGTAGCAACAGGACTAGGCAGAATGGAGCAAAGCTGGCGATGGGTAGATTTATACTTGAAGAGGAGGAAGTTCTTCACCTTGAGAGTGGTGAGAGCCTGGAATGGGTTGCCCAGGGAGGTGGTTGTGGCACCATCCCTGGCCAGGCTGGATGAGGTTCTGGCCAGCCTGATCTAGGGTGGGATGTTCCCTGCCCATGGCAGGGGGGTTGGAACTGGATGATCCCGTGGTCTCTTCCAACCTGACCAATTCTACAACTTCTTTCCAGGGAGGGAGATGAGGCACTGCAGGGGGCTGCCTGGGGGGGTTTGTGGAGTCTCCTTTTCTGGAGANAGCTCTTATTACAAGAAGGACGTGGACATGCTGGAGAGTGTCCAGAGGAGGGCCATGAGGATGATTGGAGGGCTTGGAGCACCTCTCCTATAAGGCCAGGCTGAGCGAGTTGGGGCTGTTCAGTCTGGAGAAGAGGCTCTGAGGTGACCTTATGTGGCCTTCCAGTATCTGAAGGGGGCCTACAAAAAAAGCTGGAGAGGGGTTTTTTAGGTTATCAGGTAGCAACAGGACTAGGCAGAATGGAGCAAAGCTGGCGATGGGTAGATTTATACTTGAAGAGGAGGAAGTTCTTCACCTTGAGAGTGGTGAGAGCCTGGAATGGGTTGCCCAGGGAGGTGGTTGTGGCACCATCCCTGGCCAGGCTGGATGAGGTTCTGGCCAGCCTGATCTAGGGTGGGATGTTCCCTGCCCATGGCAGGGGGGTTGGAACTGGATGATCCCGTGGTCTCTTCCAACCTGACCAATTCTACAACTTCTTTCCAGGGAGGGAGATGAGGCACTGCAGGGGGCTGCCTGGGGGGGTTTGTGGAGTCTCCTTTTCTGGAGATGTTTTACACCTGCCTGGACCTGGTCAAGGTGTCCTGCTGTGGCAAGGGGAATGGACTAGATGATCTTTCAAGGTCCCTTCTGATCCCTGATGATTCTATGTTCATGTGGGGCGTGCCAGGAACACTGCTGGGTTTATATCCAGTTTTAAAACCCAGCACCATTGCTGTAGATGGCTGTACCAGGAATGGAATGTTATATGCATAACATCCAGGCATCAAACAAACACTTGGATGTGTTCTGCACAGCAGAAGTGCATGTGACAAAGTCAACCTGCACATGCTCAAGTACTTCCTCAGAGGAAATTTGAACTGTCGGGTTCAACTATGAGCTGCAGCAGTTCTATCCCCAAATGTACTAATATCCCCACTCAAAAGGGATACCTACAGAAATTGAATATAAAGAGAAGGGTCTGAGGACCTTAACCACCAACTTCTCTCAAGAGATTAACTCTGTGAGCACAGACTGACCCAGGTATCTCTGGTGAGAAGATTCACCTTCACGCTCAGCTTTCAGTGTATGACTGGCTCACCAACTGCAGCGAGTTAGTACAGCTGGGCAGCTGTGATCTGTCCTCACATAAATGAGAAAACTTTGTTAGTTCAACCTCAGTGCACATTTTCCATCTTGAAAAAAAACCCCTCCAGAAGTAATTTTAATATAAAATGTTTTTATTGTTTTTGAAAACATTTAAAAAACAATTTCTGAGCACTTTTAATAAAAAAAATAACTGAAATGCTACTGCAATATTCAACTACTGTAGTTTCAGCAGTACAACAGACAACAAAACACTGGGGAAGAGGGAAGAAACTGGATTTCCTGCACTAAATGAAAACATGGAACAGGGATTTTTCTTTCCTTACGGTGCAGTAAATAAAGCACAGTATAGTACAAGACTATTAAATGAACCTCGGATGCACTGCACAAGAAACGCTTTCCTTCTTTTTAAGTTCACAAGTCAGTGCTTATTGCAATTATTTGCAAATTATTTACTTCATGAATTCTTATAATGGTAAAATGATGCAAAAATATTTTTCAACACCAGAACAATAAAAAATAATCCAATAAAAGGAACATATTCAACTAAGCTGAATTAGTTAACACAAAAAAAAGTAAATAACTTGTGATTAACTATGCTCATCTGGTTAACACTGAACCAGTCTCAATACAGCAAAAGAATAAAAAAAAATAAAAGTGGTTACAGGAATATATCTAGTACTGTACAAGATTAAGTCATTAACACTCATGCATGTCTTGTGATCATGTATTAACATGGTGAATCAAATTAAACTTAATTTTTCCTGCTGTAATATTCTCATGTAAGAGAATAAGAAATAGAAATATCTCATTGAGATCAATGCACATTGCTACATAAGACAATTTTACCTGTCACTTTTAATGACATTTTGCCTTTTAATAATGAAACACATTAAAAAGGTTGTTTTTTTTTTGTTTTACCTTTTTTTTTATTTTATTTTATTTTAACTGTGGGCCGTATTTGTTGCATTTATCCTAAGGAATGTGCCTGCCACAGGTTCAACAGAATTTTAGTGCAATAGAAGAACCCAGAAAGTTTGCTGAACTAACCAACCCATTTTAAAGTGTTTGCTGCATACTGTACGCAGGGTACAAATTCACTAGTTTGTATACTGTAGCAACAACTGCTACCAAAGTACTTGATTTCTCATATTAGCAGGAAGCCAGTAACATAAACAAGGGGTCAGAATTTTCTCAAATTCTTAGTTTTGGAGCTTCTGACACGGACAGGCTTCTGTTTATTAGAATCACACAAGTTTCCTTTGGGTATTGCATACTTTGGTGTGTAGTAGTGCTCTGCCTCAGCATATAGAACAGAACTAACTAGCACTAAGTACAGGGACCTGACACCATTGACTTTAACACACACACAAACACCTCTAAAAGAACACATACCAATGGACGAAACTGTGTCTGGCCTGGATTTTACTTGAAACAACCCTTATAAAATTTAAGACTTTTAAACACTTCTTTGCTTTAAATCCACTGATTCTAGACCGTTTCTACTCATTAAGTCATGTCTTAGGCCCAATGCAATGCTTGTATTTCAAAATAGTTCTAAACGCACTTTCAAAAACCTTTGGTGATGGCTGCATAATTTAGAGTGCATCAGCTTTAAATGTACTCTTGCTTTTCTGAGAAATGTTCTTTAAAAAAAAAACAGTGGAGTTAGATAAAAATTTGCTTCTCCCAAGCCCATGTCAGTGTCAGTGGTAAGGACCCAAGGGTGAGGCCAGCATGTCATGCAAATAGGCTGTGGCAGCACACCTGTGGATTGTCCCCACAGCACCAGCTCTCATGTCCTCCCCTATCACTCTCCATCGGCAGGTAAATTTCACCCATTCAGCAGTGCTGGCACTTCCCACAGGGTGGGGCAGAATATAAAAAGGTTGCTTATGTGTCTTCAGACCCAGTGAGGTCAACAAGGTAAGAGGATGATCAATGCACCTGTGGCATAAGGCCACAGGCAGGTATAAGCTCTGCCTTCGGCAACTTCAGTCTACAAGAAAAAAAGTTTAAGCCCTACTGACAGACACATGGCAAGGTTCCAAGCAGAACACTACCGTGCAGCTTTAGTCTCCTCATTTCCTCAGCAAAATGTAAAGGGTCACTTGGTCTTTGACAAAGCAAGCCACATTCACACATTCACTTGCTTCGGGGAGGGATCTGAACACTCCAAGTCGTTCTGACAAAGAAGCAACACTTCTGATGGAAGCACAGCAAAATAAGGCCCCGGTAAGGTGCTATAGCTTGGCACAACTGTTTATCCCTGCAGAACAGGCCACAGACTGGTACTGAATTGGGGCAAAAGCAAGGAAAGCTGTGGTACCCCAGCACCTCAAGAGCTAATGCAGCAGCAAAAGCTGAATCGGCACTGCCAAAACAATTGACCAGCACCGGGATCTCAAGTCATTAGCAAAAACTGAAAAAACAGAAGACCTCCAAGAGACTTAAAAAACAGTAATCACATAAAACCCCAGAATGGCTTCTCTTCAAGGAAATTTCATAGGCTTATTGTGCCTCTCCCTTCCTAAACCCATGACTGCTAACTCAAAGAAGTAATGCAAGAGAGGATCATGTTTCCTGCTGTTTTCTGTTAGTTCGCAGAAGAAATAATCGATTTTATACTAAAGCATAAGGGACAGCTCAGAACTTCTAAAAAGAAATATAAATCAGATTCACCAGTCCTGTCAAATCACCAATGAAAATGGAATTCAGCCTTCTATCACAGTAAGTACTTCTAAAAAGATCCCACGTCTTACTGCATATGAGTAAAGTGCTGACAGTATGGCTCCACAGGAAATATTTTTAGATCAACCACATTTTCTAATATTTTAATAATCTGTTGCTTGAGAGACAGAAAATGATTAAGAAAGACAGAAACGTTCAACCTACTGAAATACAGAGAAAAGAACACTCTTCCCTAGGTTAGAAAAGAACAAACTTTAAAAATCAAATCTTTTAAAATGGTATTTTAACGAGCTCCCGCAGCTCTTTTACTTACAAAGAAATAAGAAAAAAAGGAAAATATCATCTTCCTTCCCTAGCATTAATAAATTAAACGGTACCCATTGCTTTAAAATAGGGTGTTACCCCCAGATTAAATCTCAGAGCTCAAAATTTTTTTGTGTACATTTTACCTAATATAAAAACATTGAAGTGAGAACAAAAATGTCAAGTATGTAATGAATATTCATGGCTAAAATTTCTACATATATTTATTTCTTTTAAATAAAAAATTTAGTGCATCTTTCTTTTTCCTTGATATTCCTGTCAAGTTTTTTCTCTCTCTGCGTTTCACTGGAGGTGCGAATGCCATCAGTACTACAGAGATTTCCTACAGTTTGCCACTGAGCAGTGCTCAAGACATCTACACAACGATCAGGCACCTGTACATCACCCAATTCTCCTGTACCCCCTCCTTACCACCACCTACCGACCTGCAGGCACCCCACATTTCAGACCTGAACAACAAAGCTCATTAATGATCATCTGTGAAGGAGTAACAAGCAATATGAAGCATGGAAAGCCTACTTGGCAAGCTTGACACAAACCCTCCTGAAGCCTCAGTCATAGCTGTCACTGCTGGCTGGCTATCAACCATGTCTTTTTGTGCTACAGTAAGAAATGCTGAATGGGAAACACTATAGAACTCACATTGCAATACTGTCTCTTTGAGAGCTCATCACCTTCAGAGATTTGTTTAGAATTGGTCAGACTGCCTTTTCTGTGCTGAAGAGTTAGCAATAGGTACAGCAAACTTTTTTTTTCAAATGCCACGATTCATAGCAAGTGTTTCTGCTGCAGGAGGCACTTCCATTAAGACAAATACAATACGTCTGTCTCTTAGATACAGTGTGCTACATACACATCAGAAAACAAGATTAACCCAACATTTCAACAGCAGGATGATCCTTACTCTCCATCCACTCAAAACCTGATGTATTCATTGAGTTCATAGATTCATTGCAAATCTGTTGAAACAAGGGGTCATTTTTTAATTCCTCCAGTGTAGCATCATCGTCTTGTCCCTGCTGATGACCTGGATCAAACAGTAGATTTGTGTCTAAAGCGTTCAGATCATTAATGCTGCCTGAGAGCTCGGAAGACAACCTGATGTCATTGGAAAAGACAGATGCAATGTTATTGAGATCTGATGTCACCTGATTCACCAGCTGCTGGTTTGTTGGCAGACTGTCCTCCCCTAAAAGGTCTTTTACAGTGCTGCTAAAATCTAATTGCTGCTCTCCGACGTCTGATTGTGCTTGGTTATCTCCAGAAGAAAAACTGATCTGATCGGTGCTGCTGTTTTTAGTGAGGTAATTTGGTGTTTGAAATTCATAAACTGAAGTGCTGGAATTTATCATATTTTGTGGATTGGCACCAGGAAAAGCAACGGATGTCTCTAAGATCTGAGTGAGATTCATCCTGGCTGTGTAATTCGAGGGCATGTTGTTCATTCCCAAACCTCTCACTGCATCATCGTTATCAGAATCAAGTTTGCTTAACAACACGTTGGTTATTTTTTTAGTGTTTGCTTGTTTTTGAAGAGATGGGAAGGCCGTCTGCATCATCACAGTCAATGGGACTGACTGGCTTCTCTGCGCAATGCTATTGGCACTCGTGTCTGCGTGTACATTAGCAAATACATTGTGAACTTCTGGAGTCACTGGACTCCCAAAAGGTGTCATGTTAGAGCGTGGTATATTTGAAACAGGATAGACAGTGCTCCCACTGAGATTACGCTGACGATGGACAGCAGGGCTCACACTCCGACATCTCAGACTGTTGTTGAGAGAGGAGCTGGTTCCTTTGTTGTCCAAAGGAGCAGGAACTGCAAAGCCTTCTTGTTTGGTGGTGGTGCTACTGACAGGGGCTGCCTGGTGCTGCACAGGTGAAACAGGAGTCACGCGACCAAAGTGAGTGTCATGGTGACGTGACTGAGACTGGTATGACTGGCCAGGAACGGCAAAAGCATGGGGTTTCCTGAAGCGGTCCTCCACTAGCTCCTGATAGCTTGTAAGAATGCCATGGTTTGGCACTGATGAGTTACTAACACCACTGTAGCCATTATTCATCCACTCAAGCTTGGTTTTGTCAGGATGGGTAGCCATAGGCCGCTGCATTGGCTTCACGGGGCTACTTGATATAATGCTGGCATCATGGTAAGCCATACTTGAGCTGATGGGAGTAAATGCAAATGGGTTTCGACATTCCACAGGGCTTGGAGGGACACTGCTGCTGCAGTTTGAATGTGGCGTGCCGATGGGTGTATGCCGGCTGCTTCCTAGAGCGCTGTCTACAGGAGTTGTCTGAGCCAGCCTCGAACAAGGGCTCTCTCGGGACATGTTCTGAGATCCAGCAATCATTTCAGAGGTGGGCGTTGGAGTTGGGGTGGGGGTGGGAGTCGGGGNTGGAGTGCTGTTATGGATTGAATGGTAAAAGTGCACACTGCTTGGGTGAGATGGCACAGGAGCTCCTTGAGCTGCTGTCTGACTCTGCAGTGCCATTCCTAGACAACCACCATAAGGATGAGAATTATTCATGGACATTTGCTCCTCCATGAGCACCAGCTCCTCCACAATGCTGTCCTGGGTAAGATCATCATCAAATGAAAAGAAGTTTTCGTTTGATTGAGGGATTGTGTGTTCAAATTCTTTCAGCTCAGACTGCAGAGATAACTGATTTGAAGACTGTGCTTGTAGCTGACCCAAGGAGGAGTCCTGGATCTGGCTCTGTAGCTGCTGGTTATATGTGTCCTGCTGGTTGTATGTGTCCTGCTGGACACCTTCACAGTGCACTGACTCCCATGCCGATTCCTGCAAGTCACTAGAGCTGGAGTGCCCCACGATACTCGTAACACTGATGTCCTGCTGCTGCTCACAATTCACAGATGCAAAGTCAGAGGTTTTGGTGATATGATGCCAAGTATTTGGGTTATAGCTGCCATCAGATTTTGATTCATCTTCTATAATAAACCTGCTTCCTTCCAATTTTACTTTTGTATCCGTAGATGATGCTGATGCAAGCTGCTGTCCTAAAGCAGAATCACTGGTATTTAAATCGGTGCTCAAAGACAGGTCTGCTGCTAAGTCTGCTGCAGCTGCAGAAGGTACAGGAACATTCACAGGCACCTTGCTGGGAACTTGAGCAAGTGTTGCTGTACTGTCACTGGTAGGTAACAATCCAGCCTTTGGAGACTTCTTAGCACTGTTGGTTTTCTGACCCTCCATAATATCACCAGCTGAAAGCTGCTCCACCAGTGGTTTCTTTACAGGTGGTACCTGGGAATCCTGAAGTGTAGACGGTTGTCGCTTTCTTGGACTTTTAGTGCATGTTTTGTCTTTCATCGTGGACTCAACAGTAGGAGGTGAACCGATGCTGGTGCTGGACAAGTTCTGACTGGCAAGTGAGAGCTTTACAGTGCTTTGATTATTGCCTGCTGAAGAAATTGGCGTGATCTCATCGGACTGTGTTTTATATTTGGTCCCTGCTTCTTCAGCATCCTGATTGCAGCCCTTAACTGGTTTTGCCTCCAGGACATCATCAGCTGAAACCTTCAAGGTTGCAACCTCAAAATTAATTACTTGAGCAGGAGGCAGGTCCGGGGTTGCCTTTAAGGATTTAGGCACATCAGAGCTTTCCTGGACCTGTACTGAATTCTCATCTGGTAATGCTTCTGGTTCCATTTTAATCTTGACTGCAGATGCAGCTGCAGCAGTGCTAGGCTTGAATCCTGGAGACTGATGAGAAACAACAGATCCATTTTTGTTCTGTGGCCCAGTCCTCCCTTCTTCCACTGTTCCTGCACTGCTGCTGACTGAAGGCGTCTGTTTGATGGGCACACCACTGCTGCTGGGGGTGAGAGATATTGCTGTCATTTTAACCACATTTAAGGAATTCACGTGTGGGGCTGGCACAACAGTCTTGATAGGGCTACTAGTGAAAAGCACCGTTGTAGGAGAGCGTATGGTGAGAGCACTGGTGTTTGCTGGCTTGGGCAAGATCTGCGGGTAGCGATGTCGAGCAGAGCGGTCACCAACTGGGCTTGCGGGAATGTTCTGGGGAGTCTTTGGTGACTGCCTGACTGATTGCATGTGCTGAGTGACCACCTGAACATTGAGTGGGAGGACTTTGCTATCAGACGATCCCATAGGACTTGGAGATGTCACCAACTGCCTGGTCCTTGGCACCTGTAGAGAGTAAAAGAAAAGGTATGGCGATGAAGCAATAAAGTCCCCAAAGCCTACAGACCACCTCAAGCCCAATCATCTCAAAGGTGAAGAACAACACTGCTCAATACACCAAAGCTAGTGAAAGTTAGTTTGCAATAAAACAAGCTCTTCAATTACATCCAAGACAATTTCTATTTGGTTGCCTAACAACAACTTTTAACACCTGAGGCTCTGGTCAACACAGTAGTCCACTCTTCTGCAAATGGAAGGGTCATTTTCATAAAACCCTTCACCATTGAGATCAAAAAGACGAATTTATTAATGTTAAAGACATTTATCATAAAACCATTGCTCATTGTTAAGGTTTCAAAAGCCAATTAGATTAATAGATTCATAGAATGGATCACAAAAATGGCTATCAGGCTTCCCACTGGAATCAACAACACAGCTCACATCTTCTAAACAAATCATTTTCCCATCACCTGCCTGGCCTAGTCCTGTATTGCTGTAAGACAAAGCTGTTCTACACTACAGACAGACATACAAAGATAATTGTTACCATCACTAAATGCACTGGGCAAGTGAAAGGCAATTCAGATTCTACATAAGGTGTTCAACAACCACATGACTGGTGTCAGCAATCTTGTCTGGTTAAACTTCATCTCAAGGGCAATTATTCCCATGTATAGTCTTAATTATTGCTAGCTGAAATTCCACTGTCAGTAACTTCAAAGACAAACTTGGCTTATGCTGTGTGATCAGAATTCTGCTGCTTCTGGATCAATCTCAGAACTCATAACAATCATTGGAACAGAAAACCCCCAAGGGATCCAAGCCTCTGAATGGAAAGTGGACTTCTATCCCACTGCCACCACAGCTTAGTTACTGGCCATTTACAACCCTTTTGTTAGGTGGCTTCTCCAGAGAATTGCTGAAGCACCTTACCGGTATTGGGCTGGGAACAGCTGCCACAACAATGCCAATAGGCGGAGGAGACAGAATTGCAGGGCTTCCATTTGATACACTGGTCACACCATTGCTTGTGGTGCCTTCTGTTTTCTTTGCTGGAGACTCCCCTGGCAAAGGAGACTGAAGTTTCTGTTCTTGCTGCTTCTTCTGGATCTTACGCTGCAGCTGCTGCTTGGCATCAACAGGAGATGGCAGAGTTTTCACTTGCGGTTGAAAGGAATTACTTTCGGCAGTAGGTACAAATGCTGAAGGCTGGGGGATCCCTTTTATTCCTGTATATAAAAGAAGAATGAATCTGAACCTAAAATCATAGAATAATCAGGGACTGGAAGGGACTTCAAACAATCTTCCAGTCCAATCACCCCACCACAGCAGGACACCTCAACCAGGTCCAGGTGGGGTTAAAACATCTCCAGAAAAGGAGACTCCAGAAACCTGCCAGGCAGCCCCCTGCAGTGGTCACCTCCCTCCCAGGGAAGAAGTTATAGAATTGGTCATGGTTGGAAGGGACCACAGAATCATCCAGTTCCAACCCACCTGCCGTGGGTAAGGACACACCTCCCTAGATCAGGCTGGCCAGAGCCCCATCTAGCCTGGCCTTAAACACCTCCAGGGATGGGGCCACAACCACTCTGGGCAACCCATTCCAGGCTTTCACCACTCTCACGGTGAAGAACTTCCTCCTCTCATCAAGTCAAAATCT
>VZRI01004660.1:0-55877 GCA_013397515.1 Upupa epops
CAGCCTCCTCTGCTCCAAGCTATCTCACATGCTAACTCACACACACAGTTGGACGAGGGTTTGAAGAAAAAAACCCACTCACTTGTTATGCAAGACAGTCACAGAACCTGGCACTGTTGACCTTGGCTGTTGGTTCCACGCCCAGGTCAGGACCGTTGTTTCACTGAGCATCTTGGTCCACGAGGCTCTGTGAGGAGGTACACGACAGCAATAACGAGAGGAAAGCCAATTAAGGACTGCAGGCACTGGAAGCGCAGACAGAGAGCCAGGCTGCAGTGTGCACACAGCAGCTGCCTGAAAGGATTCCGTCTCCTCACGGGATGTCACTTCTTGGCAGCATCAGCAGTGCCGAGTGATGCGTTGAGATGGTTTATGTTACCCAGCTGAGACCCAGAGCTGCAGCCTGCAGTGAGCCAGGCTGGACCGGAGCCAGGACACTCAGCTAAGTTAATGCTCCTGGAAGCTCTTGAAAAGCTATCCTGAGATCTTTAACGACTGCCGAGGAGCGGGCTAACTACTTTGCAACTCATCTGAAAAAGTTAATCATCACAGTGGAGCCGTTGAGTGTTGGAGCTGTGCGGTGCTGGGCAGCCGGGAGGGGTGCGATTAATTACCGTGCCTGCCTCCTGCTTCCTGTGCAGCCACGGGCTCGTCCACCTCTCCACGACCCTCCTTCTCTCACGACACCCTGGCAGGCAGCAGCAGCCTTCCTTTTCTCCAGCTTTGGAATAGTTTGGCAAGCGAGCAGAACACGGATGGACTGTGATGTGTTTGGGCACATCCATCCTCCTGCGGCTCAACCCTTGGCAGGGGCTGTTCCTGCTCGGAGAAACCACCTTCTGAGGCCGGGGCAGTGGGCTGGGTGTGAGCACCACGTCCTGCGCACGGGGAGCGCGTGCAGTGCAAAGGGAGCTCAGGCAGTACCTGCAGGGGTGACCCTGGCGAGGACGGGACTGCTGGAGCCTGGAGCTCTGCGCCGATGCCTGTTCCTGCAAGGAAGCCCCCATTCAGGCCGAAGATCTCAGCAGGAAAGATTCCCCAAGGCATGCAAACATGAGAGAAGGGAACACCAGCATGAAAGAGTGCGAGGCTGAGGCCAGAAGGCAGTGAGTTTTGATGGTCCTGGTCTGCCAACGGGGGCAACAGCAGTGGAGCCAGACTTAGGAAGAACAAGCCAGAGCTACTGGGGGGCTTGCAGCTAGCTGTGTTCATCTGGGATGGAGTAACGCCATGGATTTCAAAGGAGGAGCAACGAAATCCCCAGACACAGGACTACAAATCAGCTCACTTGAACCCCCTAAAATATTCATAGTCCTGAAGTAGTCTGATAACTGAGTCGAGAGGCAGGGCATTCAAGGATTTAATTAAATTAGCTGTAGAATTATAGGCGTTGAGGCTACATCAAGAAAGACAGCAGTAGCTGCTGCCCAGGAATAGCTGGTCCTCGTGCTGCTGCTGACCGAAATGGATTGACAGCTAACTGCCGGCGAGCTCCGGAACCGAGCACCGCCACGGCGAGGAGACACGGAAGGCAATCCTTCATCGCTGACAGCGTGAACAACGAACGCAGCGCTCTAAGGGAACTGAAAACACAAGAGGCAGCGGCGCAGAGGCTGTGACACACGAGCCCTGTGGCAGTGGCAACGGCATCCGCGGCACTCAGCGTGGGCACGGTGAGCTGACGGGCACGGAGCAGCACAACTGCTGGTAAAGATTGTCCACCTGAGGGAACACGGATGGTTCAACCCTTTGAGACCTCTGGACACGGAGAGCAGCCCACAGCCAGCATGGGCAGAGGGAACCCTTCCTTTCAATGAGAGGGTCTGGCAGAGATGTTGCCGCTCCCTTCCGTTCAGAGAAGCAGGTGAAACCCTGAAGCTAGACGTTGAACACATGAATCTCTGTGTTTTTGTTGATGGAAAGGGCAGTTCGGAAAGAAAATCAGACACTCCATGCAAAACCAACCCCGCAAGGCAAGCTGGAGACACCGACATCCAGTTTGAACCACATCCCCAGGGCTACGAACACCAGCACATGGAAGGCATCTCTGTTCAGACAGCGTTCTGTGACAAACTGCCTCGTGGGAACCCTTGGCAGTGTCTCGGGATGGAGAGGATGAAGGAAGGAGAGCAGCTCCCTGATGAGGAAAAGCTGAGGGAGAAGAGGAGGCTGAGGGGGGACCTCATTCCTGTCTCTGGTGAGAGCGCTCAGGAGACAGCAAGAAAAACCACAGGACCTGGGCTCCAAGTGGAACAGAGGAACAAAGCGGTGCTGGAACAAGCAATGGTTCAGGGAGCTGGACCTGAAGAGAAGAGCTGCCTTGCGTGGACCAGCAGTGGCTGAAAGCCCTGTGGCCCAGGAAGCTGCAGACCTCTCTCCTTACACGCTTCATAGCGAAAGGCAGGGACACCTGTGGTGTCTGGTGGAAAGCTCACCGAAGCCAGGGCCTGTCTGTCTAGCGTCTGTCTCAAGTCAATGGAGTGAATGAGCCCTCCCAGGGCAACTTCATGTCATCCTAGTGTGGGTGAGCAGAAATAGGTCGGGTTATTCACACTTTAAAAGCTGCTTATTTCATTGCTGCCCACAGAAGAGCTCTCGCCGATGGGGTCCACGTGGACTTCCAAGAGGCATTCAGCAGGATCCTTCCCCAAGGCTCCTGGAGTAACTGAAGAGGCACGGGATAAAAAGGAAGGTCGCTGCATGAATAAATAATTGGTTAAACACCTGGAAGGAAGGCTAAGAGTAAACGGCCAATTCCACAGGCAGGGAGGTCACCAGTGGAGTCCCACGGGGACTGGGGCTCTTTAACATAGTCCTAAATGCAGTGACACAGAGGGTGAGTGGTGAAGCGACAGCGTTCCCTGACGACACCAGGTTATTCAGGGCAGGAAGGCTGAAGGGCAGCAGTGAAAAAACAGGCTGGGACATCTTGGAGCTGAATGACTGGGCATCACAGCTCAGCGTGGAGAAACACTCCACGAGGCCCAACGGACGGGGCACTGGAGCGGGATGCCCGGGGGGCTGTGGAGTCTTCTTCTCTGCAGCCGTTCCAGCCCCGCCTGGCTGTGTTCCTGTGCCACTGGGTCTGGGGGATCCTGCTGTGGCAGGGGGACTGGACTGGATGAGCTTTCCAGGTCCCTTCCCATCCCTAAGGATTCTATCCCTGTGCAGTCTTGCCTGATGCCACCATCCAGAATGAAGATCCTAGGATCCAAATGGATCAATAGACATTCCCAGGCAGTGTCGGTGAGGTGCAGATTTAGGGTCGAAGATGGTAATCAGACAACAAAAAAACGATCAGGAAAAGAACACAGAGCAAAACAGAAAGGCACTGACGGGGGAGGCAGATTACAGAGGGTTCTGGAACCGTGAGGAGCAGGGAGAGGCCAGGCAAGAAGAGTCTGCCTCCTGTTCCTGCACTAGGAAGCGCAGGTCGGTGCTAGGAGAGCGCACGTCTGCAAAACAAAGGAGACAGCAAGTCGCCTGTCACACAGCTTCTACTGCAGCTCAGGACTTCTGGTCGGGGGGGTCTAGACGTTTCCATCAATTCCAACACAAACCAGTCCCACGGAGGTGATAAACAAATGAACCAGCCTCACCAAGCCCCTCGAGGCTGCAGGTTTGGGTTTGGTTTGCACCGAGCTGCAGCTTGTAGGATGGGTCACTACTATCACAGATGGCCAGCAGAGACCCCTTGGCACTGATGCCAGGCACTGCCAGGGGTTAGATGCTGGTGCGGGCAGCCCTTGCCTCAACCCAGTCTGACTGCTCCTCTATTATCTAATGTGAGTGCAGGGGCCTCTCGTGCCACAGTGAGTCCCATGCCCCGCACTCGGGTTCCAGAAGTGCCTCTCAAAGGGGAGATAGAGCTGGGCAACATCAAACAAACACAGAACAGAGCAGAACAGAGCAGAGAGCCCAAGCCAAGGGTTTGGATGAAGAAGCAGGCAGGCTGCCGCAGCGGGCAGCGACCTGCAGCACCCGCCAGCTGAAAAGCAGGCGGGAAGGGAGAGTGACAGTGCCACGAGTCCCTTCCAAGAAATAATAAGCTCAGGCTGGGCTGCACAGAAGCGAGTTCCCTTGACTACCGGAGACTTTGGGAATGGAAAAACCCAGAGGTGACTGAGAGAATGAGCGAGTGCGGCGAGAGGGGGAAACAGAGGCTCCAATTAAAATGCACCAGAGATTCTGAGAAAGATTCATGACGGCACCTCGGATGGCATTATGCAAAAGGCTGGGCAACAAGCAGGCTCTGTTGGGCCAACAGGAAGGCACAGAGAGTAGGAACGGTCACAAATCACTGCCACTGCACAAAGCACCAGAGGCAGGAGCACTGCGAGGCTGTGAGAATTCGTGATGACCCAGAGCGGACTGGCAACAATGGGCAACCGATGTCTCTGGCCATGCTGCCCGCTGACACCCGATTATTAGAGCTGCTGTTCTGACTAGCAGGAGCGAGCAGACGTTAGCCAGTAGGCTAGTGAAAGGCACTGAGCAAAGAGTCACCAAACACTGTCTGTGATGAAGCCCTTCCAGTTAATGAGCCAGCACACGCATTGCAGGAGCGTTGGAGATTTGCAAGGTACTGGGGCTTCAAATGCAGCTGGCAGCTCTGGCTACTGAGAGTTTGATGGGCTGGCCAACACGGGTACAAGACCTCTCCTCACTTGTACTGACCAGCCCCTATGGAGTGGGAGGCTTTGCTGGCTACACACACTGAATACACACTGATAAGCGGGTCTGAGCTAAGCCCCGTGGTCTGCCCCTCCGGCAGCACAGACCTGAGAACAGCAGCAGAGGGGGAATGGAGGTGGGAAGCCCTGCATGACCCCTCGAGAAAACACAGCTCCAGGTACCTCAGAAAACGATGGGGTTGGTGATGTCCGTGCGTGGGGAGAAAGCACCTGCGGAACAATCTGCTTCACCTTCAACCCAGGGAGAAAATGGGGAGAGCCAAGGGCAGCCTCAGGTGTCAGAAGACAGCTCTGGCTGGGCAGCTGCAGTGATGGATGAAGCTGAAACAGGGTCTGAGAGGGCTCCCCACTGCAATCCCACCATGACTTGGATGCCACTTGCTGTGCAGAAGGGAAATGACTCAGGCCTGAGCACCAAGTGATTCCTGAACTGCACCACGCCGCCCCAGAAGTTCCAGCCCAAGGAGCTGACGTTACCCAGGAACTTTGGGAAGAGCACGGCCCGTTTTATGTCGCTTGCACGCGCTGGTGAGTAACTGGTGCAGCATCACTTACAGAAAGGCTCTTAAAGCGACTCCAGGAGACTGCTTCCTGCTCGTTCGCTCTGCATGGGTGCCGAGTTCAGACGCTGAAAGCAGAGCGGGTTTGAAAGCCCAAGGACAAACAGCCCTGCTTAAGATGACAGGTGTGGGAAGGCACCCGAGTGAGCCGTGCAAATACAGGTCAAAGGCATAAAAATGAGCAGTTACTCCACTGCTGTGCTGGGGAGCAGTGGGGATCGGGTTTATGGCCGAGCTGGGGCTTTGACATCTCTTGCATCGAGAGGAAAGCGCCCGTTAGGCTGCAGCCGTGTCCCAGATACTGCCTGGCTCAGGCTCTTCACAGAGCTGCTCTGGTGGGTGATCAGCCACCCTAACCGTTGACCTAGCACTGCCAAGCCCACCCCCACCAAGCGATGCCCTAAGCATCTCAGCTGCACATCTGAAGTACCGCCAGGAACGGAGCATCCTCCGCTCCCCTGGGCAACCCCTTCCAGTGTTTGGTAGCCCTGTCAGTGGAGAAATCTTTCCTAACATCCAAAACAAACCTCTCCTGGTGCAGCCCGAGGCCTTTGCCTGTCCCATCCGCTGTTACTTGGGACAATGGACTGACCCCCACTTTGCTACGACCTCCTTTAGAGGAGAGAGCAAGAAGATCTCCCTGCAGCCTCCTTTTCTCCAGGCTACACAACCTGAGTTCCCTCAGCTGCCCTTCTCACAGGATTTGTGCTCTACATCCTCCACCATCTCCACTGCTGCCCTTCTCTGGACCCACACCAGCACCCCAGCGCTGAGTCCTTCCTGCAGTGAGTGACCCAAACCAGGAGAGCGCTCGGGGTGCCAGACATGGCCTTCGCTAAGCGCTCAGGTAAAGCAAGGGCACTCTGAATACGAGGAGGCACTGCACTCAGCTAGGAAGGTGATGACCACACTCAGTTTACTGGAAGAGTGAGTCCCTTCCAGGGCAGGACTAGATGCCTTTGCATGCCCACAGCACTGCCTCTGGAAGCAGGCTGGCTGGTTAACTCCTAAGCTGTATGACTCTGGCATCCTGTGTCTCAGTGAGGTCTCCGCTGCACTCCAGGGGAGCTCAGACAGGCAGAAGAGATGGAGGGACACTCTTAGCCACCTAAATTGAGGTGTCTGAATGTCCTGCACAATGACCACTTCTAGTCCCCTTTGTGGCTGCCCCCATCCAGCCTAGTTACAAGCAAGGAAAGCTGTGATTCACGTAAATCAGCAGCAGTTAACTCGCCTGGTTTCCTTGTTTGCAAGAGCCACCTCCAGTCCTCTTCCCTCTGTCCGACTGGACAGGATAGCTCCTTTTCCACGCTTGACAGCATCCAACGCACTGGCTTCTTGGGCTCTACGAGAAGAGAACGTGATGGGACTGATCTGAAACGAGGGGCTAGAGAGTAGATCCCATACAACCTCAGGGCAGCAGAGCTTGGGTCTTCATGATGTGTGCACTTAGAGTCACAGAATCACTAGGGATGGGAAGGGACCTGGGAAGACCACCCAGTCCAATCCCCCTGCCAGAGCGGGATCACCCAGACCAAGTCACAGAACAGAACATTAGAAGGGACCTGGAAAGACCACCCAGTTCAATCCCCATGCCAGAGCAGAATCAGCCAGACCAAGTCACAGAACCATCCAGATTGAAAGGGACCTGGACAGACCACCCAGCCCAATCGCCCTGCCACAGCAGCATCACCCAGACCGAGTCCAGGAGGGTTTCGAACCTCTCCAGAGACATCTTCACGTGGCAAACGGCAGGCTGCAGAAGCTGAAGCCAGTCAGACACAGGGAGACAGACGTAAATGCAGTAATTGTGACTGTTTATCAGATTTCTGTTCTTAATTACAAAGCCATCACCCGAGTTTTGCCTCAGCAGCTGCAATCACAGTGGCTCTGCTGAAAGCCGCACGGTCAATTAATTCTCATTCACTGTCATAAGCCTTCCCGTCAGTGTTTTCTTTTCCTCACCACCTCTCCTTCTCCCAGCTTTCTGTAGCCCTGGGGACTTTCCTTCCTTTCCTGTTCCAGTCCCTGTGGGCCTTAACTCGGGTTGGTCCTCACGTCCGACAGGATCGCAGTACTGGTGTCCACTGAAACCCCTTCGGGCAATTGCTGTTCCCACCCTAAGGCGATGACCCTGCCGATGGGCCGGAGGTTCAGAAGAACCCCACTGCTTTCCCATCCACCCGCAGTGATGTGAAGGAAATGTCAAGCTAGAAAGAGCCACCCGTGGGTCACGGGATCGGCTGTGACTCCATCATGTCACGTCTGGCATTCAAACATCAGGTGAGCCCATAAACGGAGAAGAGCTCAATCCACTTCATTTCCAGGTCATCAATTATTCAACGGCCGCAGAGACTCGTCCTCCCCACCTTCCTAAGACGAGACAACCAAATGGTCTCAGCAGCGGGGGGCTCCGCTCGCAGTCTGAGTCTGCAGAGCGGGATGCTGAGAGCCCCGTGTCTAGCATCGCTCTGAGGGTGGCCAGCCAGCCAGCTGAGGAAGCTGACGCACCTCTCCGGTCTCGGTACTGTGCCCACGGGGCCCCCTGTGCTTCTCAGGTGAACCGCGTGGCTCCTTGCACAGGCTTTGCCCGCGTCTGCATGCACTCTGCTATAAGGGCATCGCTTCCCCTGCCAGCCTGAAAGGTCTCCGAGGTCCCTTCTCCACCCCTTGTTCCCTGTGCTGCCAGTCAATCATTACAGAGTGGCCCTGCATCGCCTAGAGAAGGGAATTCATGTTGGAATCCAGGTTGGAAGGGCTGCCAGTGGGACAGACACCCAGCAGGAGGAGGAACAGCTAACTCTCCCCCCTTCCTGCATTTACGGCAGTCGTGTTGCGATGCCTCTACGGGACAGGGTCTGCTCAGCTCGTGTTCTGCCCCGAGACACCTGCACTGAGGAAGAGAGTGTGGTTCTACTCTTCTTCCAGAACCATCTAGACTGCTAAACCTTCAGTGCTGGCCTGGCCTTCAGAGAAGAGAGCTTGCTCAGTACTGAGAGAGACAAAGCTGAAGCAGAGGGCGCGATGCAGGCGCCTTAGACATCCCTGTACACGAAGGGACAGGCTAAGAGCTAGGGACACTCAACGAGAGGTGCATCCACCTGGTGGCACTGACCAGCACTGGGGCAGAATGAGATAGGACGACACGGGAGATGGAGGTTCAAAGGGTCCGCAGCTGGGGACCCGAAAGCATTGTGCCTGCGGCTGGCGGGCGAGCGCACGTGCAAGGGAAGCTCATGGATTCCATGGAGCAATTCATCCCGTCTGAAGGTAACAGCGGTCGTTTCTCATGTAAGTCAGCAAAACACAATCCATAAAGGAGAGGAACTGCCGCTCCTCTCCACTCTGTTGTTCTCACTCCATCCAAATGCGAGCTGAAGCTAAATAATTTACTGGGTAAATGTGATGTTTAATGTTATGCTGGTCCAAAAGAGGGACCGAGAGAGACGGAGAGAAGCTGCAAAGCTTTAAATCCTCGATTCTTAATGTCTCCACAGTAAAATAATCTGAGAGGCGTGCTTCCGCGGGAACGATGGCCGGGATCCCTAATAGGATTGTTCTAACTCAATAGTGTTTTATAAATGTTTGATTCACTGGCGGCGTCTGACAGCTTGCCAAGTCCCCGACTTGGTCTGATCATCTTTGGATTAATAATGCATTACAATAAGTTTCTCTGAACAGCAGCCACTTTTTTCCCCCCCCTCCTCACTGAATACTTTACTTTCGCCAGCAAAATATTGACTTGGGTGTGGAATCAATTCCTGTTTGGCTTGAGATGCTGAGCGAGAAACACGACCGCTTGCTGCTCTACAGCTGCCGATACCAGCGTCGTCCTGGTCCTACCCAAACGAGGTCCGCCGGGTGCTAAACGACCTGCCTCGCACGTCGCAACGTGTAATGGGCTGGAGCCTGGGGCTTCGAGGGCGTCACGATGGCAGCAGTTGTACTTGCACCAGACTCCGTTCCCCCGCTGCAGGAACAAGCCCTCTCAGCAACAGCATCCATTTAGAACCAGGACAGACAGGGTGGGAAGGGAGCTTAAAGATCATCCCGTTCCCACCCCAGCCCTCATGGTTTATAGACAGTGATGAAGTCTCCTCGCAACCTTCTCCTCTCCAAGGTGAGAAGTCCTAGATCTCTCAATCTCACAGTCTCACAGTACTGATGAGGCTGGAAAAGACCTTACAGATCATCCAGTCCAACCTAAAACCAACCCAGTAACCCTAAACATCTGCCATCTAGACTATCTCCCCTCATAAGGCAAGTCCTCCAGGCCCCTAATCATCCTCGTGGTCCTCTGCTGAACTCTCTCAATCAGACCTCTGTTCCTCTTGAACCGGGGAACTCACAACTGGATGCTTCTGCCACAGTCAGCAGGGCCCGTCTGTCCCAAGGGCAAAACCACCACGCAGAAGTGGCAGCAGCACAGAGCGAGTGCCCAGCACCCTACCTGCTCCTCGCAGCGTCCTCCTTCCTGCCGCACATCACGCTCGACAAGGTCAAAGCTCCGACGCTCTGGTGCGCCGTGTTTTCCAGTTCACAGCCAACGTAGATATCCAGGGGACCACGAAACAGGCAGGTGGTTGATGAGGAACCCAAACCCAGTCGAGCACAGGCCCTGCAAACCAACAGAGAAACCTTAGGATGTCAGTGCAAGAGCAGCCTTGCAACGCCCAGCAACGCTTTGCTAGTCAGTAGGATCTCCAGGGGGTCCTTCCACAGCTGCACCCAGGGAAGCTGCTCCTAACCAGGTTATCTGCCCCACAATTTAAAACCCAGTCTGTAAAGATTCCAAGGGAGAAAGAAGGAAAACAGGCAAAACCATCAGAGTTCAGAGAGAGATGGAGTGAGGGACCACAGGGGTCAGGGAAGAGTCTGGCATCTGGGCAAGAACAACCCCAGGGACCAGGAGAGGGTGGAGGTCCCTCCCGATCCTGACTGATCCTGTGACTCTACGAGTCCCCCATCTGAGAAGTCACTCGATCAACGATTACTTGTATGGCACAGGGCACTGCGGAGAAGATGGGGACGTGATATTCTCACCCCAGCTGGACGTCCGAGCCCCCTGAACATCAAACCCGCCTATTCCACCGCTTGTTTGTAACTGAATTACAGCCCCATCAATTTTTGAGAAGCCCCTGGGTATCCAGTGGTGTTTAGAACACGCTTTCCCTTCCCCACCAGCTCCTCAAAGACTCAATTTCTCTTCAAGCCTGAGAACAGGAAAGACAGAGCGCAGGCACACAGCAAACACCAGGAGAGAGAAGAACACATCTGCAGTTGAGTTTTGCCCTTTCATCCCGCACAGTCTGTGAGCTGAGCTCGGCGGCGGTGTGCCGTCAGCTGGAAAAGCAAAACCAACTCAGTCCCCGTTCATGTAGTCCACCCCCAGCTCTCTCCTTGATCTCATGGCATTCCAGGACACAGGGCTTATTAGCTGCTGAGCTAGAACACACCACCGCATCCTCGGGGCCAAGGGAAGAGAGGAGAGGTCCTTCCCTGGAAACCTAAAGGGAAGGCAAACTCCTGGCACAAGGGCTGTGGAGGGCTGCTTTGAGCATCGCTCTTCAGGAGGGCTTCCATGACTTTCAAACACATCTGGACTCGTAAAACTCACATAGCCCAACCCAGAAGTTGGCCACTCGTGTCTTCGCAGCTCAAGTCCAAGATGCTCACAAGTGCAGCATCCACACGGGCGTGAGGCCACCGGCCAGCTCCTCAGCTGCAGGGACCTGTCGGAGCTGCACTGAAGCACAGGGAAAGCTGCTCCAGGAGGGGTTCAAGCTCTCTGTGTCGCTCTACGCAGGATGTTCTCTACCTACCCCGTACATGGAGGAGTGCACGTCACGTGTGAGGGCCTGGAAGGTCAGTCCTATGAGGAGAGGCTGATGGAGCTGGGTCTGTTTAGCCTAGAGAAGAGGAGGCTCAGGGGTGACCTTATTGCTGCCTCTAACTCCCTAAAAGGGGGTTGGAGTCAGGCGGGGGTCAGTCTGTTCTCCCTGGACACTGCAGACAGGACAAGGGGTCACAGTCTGCAGCTCCATCCATTGGGGGAGGTTTAGACTTGACCTTAGGAGAAGGTTTTTCACTGACAGAGTGATCCGGGTTTGGAATGGGCTGCCCATGGAGGGGGTCGGGTCACCATCCCTGGAGGTGTTCAGGGTCAGGCTGGATGCAGTGCTGAGTGGCATCAGCTAGATGGCAGAGGTTAGGGTTACTGGGTTGGTTTAGGTTGGACTGGATGAGCTTGAAGGTCTTTCCCAGCCTCATCAGTGCTGTGAGACTGCGAGTGCATGCACAAGCGTTTCCACCTAGGTACACAGCCCAGGCGAGACTAGACACGGCTCCTGCAACCGACAGCAACATCTGTCACGCTCGTGTCTCACAGGGACAGCGCTGTGTTTGCTCAGAGCTGATTGTTCTGTCAAAGGGGTCGGAGCCTTCCGTGTGATACTGCTCCTGCAAATTGCACTGCTCTCCGAGACGTTCAGCTACAACATCCAGCGAGTGCGACACCCAGGAAAACACCTCCTCTGCTCGGCTGGAAGACTCCAAGGAGGAAAACACCTCCTCTGCTCGACTGGAAGACTCCAAGGAGGAAAACACCTCCTCTGCTCGACTGGAAGACTCGGGTTTCCGCTGAACGGCAGGAGCGGGGAGCACCCCAAACGAACGTTAACACCAAGGGCAAGTGGGAGCGTCGCAGGGCTCCACCGATAAAAGAGGGTCGAGTGACCCCGAGCTTCCTAGGGTACCGCGAGGACTCATTAGAGGTTGAGGCGTCTGCAGGCAGAGTGGGAAGAGCTGCAGAAGGGGCGAGGAGGGGATGAATAATTCCGCCTTTGAGCCATGCCCTGACGCTGCGTAAATAGGGCTGGGGGCCAAGCACCGAGCAGCGAGGATAAAAGAACAGGCTGAATGGCTGCTCATTAAGCCAGCGCCATCCATCCTGTGCCCTGATGAAGCAGGTGTCCTGGGGAAAAGTAATCGCATGCAACCCTGTAATTAGAGCTGGATCATCATGCATATTCACCAGGAGGCAGAATTAAGGATGCTCGGAGAGATTCACTCTGACATCGCCTACCTTCTCAGTGCTGGGCTGATCTGCTCCTTTGGCCCCACGTTTGAAGCTGGTGTCTCCATTCCAGGAGGGGAAGACCTGTTGCAGGAGACAGATTCCTTAGTGAACAGCAGGACTAGTGAAGACGAGCTGCTGACCTATCTGAATCTGGGGGGTCCTGCTGTGGCGGGGGGATTGGACTGGATGACCTTTCGAGCTCCCTTCCCATCCCTAAGGATTCTGTGAATCCATCTGGTGGCCGACAGAGCACAGGGTGCAGGCAAAGCTCCTCACGGTCCCCGCTCTGTGTGCCACGCACCAGGGCACCGCCTGGGCTGGGGAGTGACATCTGTCTGGAGGAAGACGAGGGGAGCCCTGCTGCCGTGTGCGGATCACGGGTCAGGCTGCACCGCGGCGCCAGGAAGGTGTGAATTAGTCTGCGAACGCGCTCGCTGATCTCCGCGCCTCCGTGCAGAGCTGACTGACACCGGCCCACTGGTTCACGAGTCATTAGACACAGAAACACGCACGGAGCATGACAGAAACCTTGTTCCTGGAGGGAACCAGGGTCAAGAGACCATTAGCCTAGAGAAGCCCTGGGATGCATTTCAAGTACTGGCACACAGAGAGGGTTTAAGGACAAATCACACAGTCAGCGCCCACCCCACAGTCTCCGTCAGCTACCACGCACAGCGACGTCACCAACCCTTTTAAGACCCAGTGCCAGAGGGAAACCAGCAGGAAACAGCAGCAGCAGCATCCCTGAGGTCCTGACACCGGCACACACCCCTCCAGGCTGTGGGTATCCCGAGTAGCTCAGGAGTGAAAAGAAAGGAAACAGCCAGGTTACCCCGAGAACACAGCCAGTCCAGCGCCAAACCTCACCTGAGAGCCACGCTTCCTCCCAGCCGATGGTGCTGTGCCTGCCCCCAAGGCTCAGCGTGCCAGGCCTGGTGCAGCCCGTGCCGTAGCAGCAGAGTATGCCAAGGTAGAGCCAGGTATCTGGAAAGCTGAGATGACAGAGAGAGGCAGTAAGTTACCAGGGGTGCCCTGCTTTCTGGTCAGATCTGTTTGACCGGGGGGATTACAGCCCCAGGGAGAATTCGTACAGCCTGGCATCAAGGGGCAGGTGCCCACCAGGGGTTTGTCTTTGGCTCTGCTGCCTTCACTGCAGACAGCAGAGACTACTGCAGAGGTGCAGCAAAGCTGGCTGCATCTGACACTGTGTGTGCTCAGAGCCCTGGTATGCTCTGAGCCAAAGGCCCAGAGCCCTCTCCCATGGACTCAGCAGAGGAAGGGGGAGAACACGAGGAGGACAGCTTGAGCAGAGCAAACACAGCAAGCAGGGCAGAGGTAGAGAGGGAGGAGCAGCTGAGGTTTCCCCTGTGCTGCTGTGCTGGGACGAGCACGCGCTTCGCTGCGGTCTCGGGCAACCCAGTTCTTTGAGCAGCCTCTGCTGCAAGGCCAAAGGGGGAGAGAACCAGTCTGCAAACGAGGGACTTGCTGCAACAGAGGTCTCCAGCGTGCTGTGGGGGCTGCAGGCAGGAGCATCCCCACCAGCACGTTCACAGACACAGCCAGAGAAGAGCTGTGAGAACGTACGCTTGGCCGTTGCCCCACGGTGATGGCAACGCGCGGCTCGGTACCGGCGAAGCAGCGAGTGGGGAGCTCGTGGTGCAGACTTCTGTAGCATCCTGGAGGCCTCTCTTTTTGCTGAGTTCAGGGAAAAGAGAGAAGCATCACAGGCCGTTGTCACTGACAGCCCGTCCCGTCGCAGGGAAGCTATTCCTGCGGCACCCCAGCACTTGAGTTCTGGTGTTGGACACCTCAGAGGAGCCCACTGTCTATCTGTTTATGCCCAGGGGAAGCTGGGGGCTGTGCAGTATGAGAAGATAAAGAGCAGAGCAACGTCTGAATCAGACCTCAGCCTTCCAGAGCCTCTGAAAGAGCGTTTTCTGCCTTAAAAGGAACCAGAGCGCTGCAAATTAACAAATCAATTGCCCAAGTGTCATACGGAGGGAGTGGGGATGATGAACCGCCCCTCTGCCTTGCGGTTCATTTGTCTCTCTTACATGAGAAATAGCTCGGCTTGTAAATCAATTTCTGCTTAGGAAAAACGAGGAGCTAAAGCCCAGTCCTGCCTCAACGCCAGCACTTAATAGGAGAGGTAATGAAAGCACCAACGCCGCGGCGTTTGGACTCCGCACCCTGGGAAGGGAAAGCATCCAGGCCGCGGGCGAGGCAGCCTCTGCTAGCGTCTACCAACAAGATGCACGACTTCCACAGGCTCTCCCGAAGAGCAGTTGTGAGAGTCCATTAGATTTCACCTCCTGATTAAAAAATCATATTAATTAAAAGCAATGAAATCCGAGCTGAGGTTGCAGCGCTCCGTGTACTGTTAGCGCCTCACTCCGTGGGCCACAGCCTGATAGAGCCATCACCCTCCCTCCCAGCCTCCCAGTCACGATTACACAGCAGCCCTGGAGCACTCGCAGGAGCTGCGTGTGCACGACAGACACGATACTGGAGCCTTTACAGAGCCTGTCTGCAGCGAGAGCGCTCCTGCACGAAGCAGACCGGTCCTGCGGCCCCTCTTCATCGTTTGGGTCACCTCTCCTTTGTCTGCCAACTCAGAACGGTCCCATTTCTCACGGGGTCAGCCCTCCTCGCACTGCACTGGACTCTAGAGTGCCTGGAAGCCTTCCCGAGGAGGACAGGCATCCCTGCCGACAGCTATCCCCACTGCACCTACACTGTGCGATCACCGAGGTCACACACGTCAACCCTCTCCAAGGGAGGGAGAAGATGGGACAGAGCCCTGAAGTAAGAAGACAGCAGCAGCGGTTCTGCCGTGCAGGCAGCACCAGTTGAGCAAAGGCTGCTTTCCTCTCCACGCACAGACCCCCGAGCCCAGTCTGTGGCCACAGTGCAGGACCCTGGCCTTGGCCCTGTTCATTCCCAGAGGTTTCAGAGCAGAGGTCCATTTCTGAACTCGCTGGGACAGCTCGGGACTGCCGCCGTGTGAAGGCGTGAGAGGCCGGGTCCGGTCCCCCTGAGACGCTCCCACGCCGTTTCCTCCAGCCGAGGAGCTCTGCCCTCACCTTTTGGAGCACGGCACCCAACGAGCTCCTGGTTTGCAAGATCTACCCACCCCAGCAGGCAGCCAGCTGCGGGCTCATTCCCTGTGTGATGCACTCAGGAGGACACGGTCAGGAGCTGCCGAAACACCCCCCGGGAAGAGGTCAGGGACGATGCTATCGCAGCAGAGCGCTGTGGCGCACGCAGAGGAAATGCAAAAGCCCCCAGCACAACAGATAAGGAAGGTGCAGCCGGGGCCAGCGCTCACACAATCACTTTAGCTTCTCTTCTCCCAGTCTCCTTTAATCCTTCACCGACAATTAATCAGCTCTGCTATTGTGAAGACGTTCAGAGGGCTCCGCGCTCATCGCCGGAACATAAAAGCAAAGCCCTGCCCTTTCATCATCTCGGACTGAGAGGGAACTTGGCGGATGGAGCCTCCTTCAGACCCTTCCGAGGACCCAACAGTTTGAGGACAAAGCCCCAGCGCAGCGCAAGGAAGGCAGGAGCCAAGAGGATGCTCGGCAGAACACTGGCCTCAGAGAGAGAGGCAGAGAGAGTTCCCTCTGCTTTGGTAAATAACTGTGCCCTTAAAATCAGGGTCACCCATTCACAGGGCACAGGCTTGACTGCTCGTGCCCAGCAGTGCCAGCCAGGCGGCTGGCAGTGGTACCCAACAGGGAAGCAGCCCCAAAGCAGTGCTAGGTGTGGACTCGCAGAGCAGCTGTGACAGCGCCCGCCTGACAAAGGAGCTGTGCACGCATGCACCGCCAGCTCTTCAGATCGAGCTAAGACCTCTGCACGTCAAACTCGGGCAAGAGGTCTGTATTCACAGCCCTGCACCACTGATAGAAGTGCTGCTTTGTATGCAGAGACCAGCCTGACGTGGGATGGAAGCAGGCTAGAGCCCTGTGCCTTCCCTGTCTTAGCAGAGCACAGACCTGCACTGGCTTCAGCCTCGTACTGGGAGCTGAGGGAGTGCGGCCAATCCCAGCAGTAAAGCCATGGCTTCCTCTTTCAGCCAGGTCAGACGAGGCAGTGGGCCCTGGGCAAGCCCTGCTCTAATAGCTCTGTCTACTGACTCTCTCTGGCCAAGGACCCGGTGCTGCTCTGCCCAGCGTTGGGAAGGAACCGGAGCTGTGAGTGAGGGGAATGCAGCCCCTCTGCTCGACAACCTGCCCGAGAGACGGTGCTACGAAGGCAGGTGGGCTGGGAATTGTCCCAGAACATTGGGTCTCCTCTCTGACCAAGGCCAGAGAGTAACGAGAGGACACAAGTGTGCAGCAGGACCACGGACCCGCTCCAAGCGATACTGCCACAGGAGTAAAGATCACATCCATGCCTCTTTTTAAAGGAGCACTGGAAGGGGCTGCCCAGGGGGGCTGTGGAGTCTCCTTCTCTGCAGATGTTCCAGCCCCGCCTTGCTGTGTTCCTGTGCCACTGGGTCTGGGGGATCCTGCTGTGGCAGGGGGACTGGACTGGGTGATCTTTCCAGGTCCCTTCCCATCCCTAAGGAGTCTATCAGGTCTATCAGGTCTATACACACATTTGGAGATGCCTCAAAGACTAAAGCAGTACTTCCAGACGCACTCCAAGCGGTGAAGGCTACCAGCCAACCCTCTGCCAACACAACTGAAACGACGGCGCTGCTTCTCCCTGCCTAAAAGCAGAAGGCAGACGAGCGTGAGACAGCCGGGCCGAGGTCTGCTTTTCAAAGTGAAATATTTCTTAGTCGCCCTAACTACAGACCGGCCGCATTAATGCAGGGCGGCGACCACAACCCAGCGCAGAGCAGCTGACGGCTCAGAGCCGAGCGACCCGCTCGTCTCCGGGAGGACATAATAAATCAGCTCTACGAGAAGCGACGGCGCTCAGAATCCTAAGGCAGGTACAACCCTGCCCCTCAGACACTGAGGAATAGCTAAGCGTGAGATCTCAAACCCTGGAAGATCTCATCTATCGCCGCGTTTAAAGGCCCCTCTCTCCCAGGAATACAGAGGGAGGGACGTGCACAACAACCGAAACCCTCAAGAAGATGCAGAGACAGATGGAAATGTAAACAAGTTGGAAGGCTCTCTGCCAAGAGGCTGCTCTGATCCGCCGTCCAATCCTTAAAGGACCCCCAGCGCACCAGCTCCTTTGTCTGCACTGAATGGCAACCTGGAATGGCTTGGCAAACGCACAGCGCGCAGAGCCGCGGACGGAAGGAAACAGAACCCAGCATAAAGGGACCCATTTGCAAGTCATCGCCGTCTGTGCGGGACCTCCGAGAGGTGGAGAAGGCGCCTCTGGGGCTCTGTTGGCTGAGGGTACGGAACACAAGCCTCTCTCTCTTTGCTCCCTGGCCCTGGCAGCTGCAGGCTGGGGGCCCCGCAAGCTGCAGCACCCATGGGAAATCGGATCGGCTTGCTAAGTTGTCCGAGAGCTGCCCCTGGGACTTGGCTTTCTGGCCAAACAGCCTCCGGAAAGGCTAGTGTGTCCGGGGGCAGGTAGCCTACAGGGCAGCCTGTGGCAGCCGCTGGTGCAGGAGGCATGGGTTTGCCACCCTTGCAGCTGCATCCCACACACTGCAGCGGTGTGGGGCGCGTCGTACAGACTCACTCCCGTTCGTCCTCAGACCTAGACTCAGGGTGCTTCAGTTCTTCCAGCTGTGATTTGTATCTGGCTGTGAAACACCTCGATTTAGGGAGGGAAGAGATCCCTAGCACCTTCTTACTTACTCCGCTCCCTGTGGCAGAGCAGTTCTCAAATGAAGGGTTACCACTGCAGCAGGTGCCCAGCACGGAGACTCTGAGAGGGGGCTCCAGCTACCTACGATGCAGACAACGAGGACATCAGTATCCAGCGCTTCTCTAGCCAGTTTTGTAGTCCCTGGGGTTCCCTTCATGTGGTGATGTCCACACCACGGGCCAGGAGCTGTGTGGGCAGCCAGAAGGGACACACTGCTTGGACCTACAGGACCCACTAGCTAATGAAACCAGTTGAGACCAGCAAAGACTCTCTGTTCGGTCCTGCTTCTCCTGCCTCTGGCACTGCCTAGGATCACACAAGGAAACTGCGCTCGCTTCCCAGCTCCCAGTGTCTGTGCCAGGAGCCCAGATGCTCCCCGTGCACACAGGGCAGCCACGCGGACAGAACGGTTTGCGCTGACAACAGGCAGGGAAAAAGACAAGACGCCTCTCCCATCGGTGCCAGCGCAGACTGGAAGGGATTCTCTGAGGGGCAACGCGACCCTGCCAGGCTCTGCAAACCTACTCTGCCCGGGAGAGAGGAGGGCAGGGGCTGCCGGCAGGGACTGAACAGGACAGCGGGAGGTAACTGTCCCAGGGAAACGAGGCACGGCGGCACAGAGCTCTCGCTGTATTTCTGTGCACACACACACACACACACACACATGTACATGTATGTACACACACAGGCACATGCGTACACACACAGGCACATGTGTACACACACAGGCACACATGCACACGCACACACACGTGTACATACACACACACACACACACACACAGGTACATGTGTACATACATGTATGTACACACACACACACTTGTACATGCACACACGTACAGACACGTGTACGTGTATGTACGTACACACACAGGCACATACGTACACACACAGGTACACATGCACATGCACACACACGTGTACATACACACACGCACACACGTAGACACAGGTACACGCACACAGGTACATGTGTACATACATGTATGTACACACACACACACTTGTACATGCACACACGTACAGACACACATACACAGATGCTCTGACGGGCTGAGGAACACATTCCCCGGCGGGCAGGTGGCTTGGTGAGTCCCATTAACTGCTCATCTCTCCTGGCAATCCGCAGGTGCTATCAGTACACCTTCCAGTGCCTCCCCTGGGACAGCTGGGACACTTGGCAATTGATCTGCAGGATCTCAAGCAGAAAACGATCCCTCTGCAGAGTGAGAAACCCTGACTGGTCTGCATTTTGGGACAGACAGCACCGACACCACGGCTACTGCCATGAGTCCTGAGTGTACACCTCCCTCTCCACTCACCCCCTCTTGCTTCTTCTGGGATCCATGTAGGGGATAAAGGCCAGTGCTGTTGCACAGAAAAGTCACAGCCTGGGCAAGGTCAGAGCTGCACCTCAAAGCGAGCAGCAGCGGCTCCTGCAGAGCAGCCTGACCATCAGTGCCCGCATCTGTGTGAAAATGCTGCGCTCGGCTGTGTCCTTGGAGCTGTGGGTACACAGTGCCAGGACCAGGGGCACTGGGTGCCAGCTGGAGCAGAGGAGGTTCCCTCTCAATCTCAGCAGGACCTTCTTCCCAGGGAGGGTCCCGGAGCACTGGACCAGGCTGCCCAGGGGGGCTGTGGAGTCTCCTTCTCTGCAGACGTTCCAGCCCCGCCTGGCTGTGTTCCTGTGCCACTGGGTCTGGGGGATCCTGCTGTGGCAGGGGGACTGGACTGGGTGATCTTTCCAGGTCCCTTCCCATCCCTAAGGATTATAGGATGTCTCCTCGTTAATTCTCACCCAGAAAGCCAGCAGCCTGTAGCCGTTCAGAACCAGGAGCTCCTGCTGCAGATGAGAACCAGGGATTCTATCCTGCACACGCAGACGAAGCGTGGAAGGGAACGTGCTGTATTGATTACTTGGACTGCGGCTCTGGAGGGGAGGGTGCCTGCCATCGAGATCTTTACCGACATGAGAATTAAATCAAAGTCAGTTCACCTCTCATTTATTTCTGTTAAATGATTTTCCAGAACAGCTAAACTCTGCTCCGGACTGGTTAGTGCCCTGCTCAGCCTTCCGAGCAGGCGGCGTGAGGGCTCTGGAGAGACACTCGGGCTTTCCTCTCCAAATGACAACCCGTTGCTGTGAGTCCCTCCCTTCAATACCTGTAACTCTTCCTCTTTCCATGCAATCATGAAATAACATGGATTCTACTTGGAATCATCGAACCTTGAGGGATGGAAGGGACCTGGAAAGATCATCCAGTCCAGTCCCCCTGCCACAGCAGGATCCCCCAGACCCAGTGGCACAGGAACACAGCCAGGCGGGGCTGGAACATCTGCAGAGAAGGAGACTCCACAGCCCCCCTGGGCAGCCTGGTCCAGTGCAGAAAGGTCTTCCTTGGAACAGCTTCACAAGGATGCAAGGAATGGCAGTAACCCTGATTGATCCTATGACTTCTTCCCAGGGAGGGTGATGGGGCGATGTGGGAGCTGCCCGGGGGGTTGTGGGGTCTCCTTCTCTGGAGACGTTTGAAACCCACCTGGACTTGGTCTGGGGGATCCTGCTGTGGCAGGGGGATTAGACTGGGTGGTCTTTCCAGGTCCCTTCCCACCCCTAAGGATTCTAGGATTCAATAGGGATAGAAAATGAACCCAGTGCATGCAGACAGACGTGTCCCATGCTCACCTCTCCGTGGAATACTCATCCAACTGGGAAGCCCAGCTTGCTGAGCAATGGGCACTCCCTTACTACCCATCTGCTCCCTCCTATTCTGAGAGCAATGCGCTGTGACCCTGCGGGGTGAGAGCTTTGAACAGGGATCACAAGGATAAAGGAGCCAGCTGAGTGTAATCCTGCTGCGGCGGGTGCATTCCCCCACTTCCAGGTGGTTTCTTTCCTTACATCCCTAACGACGCCGAGCAAGATCCTCACACCAGCGGGGCAGGAGCAGTGCACTCTATTCTCTCCCTTCACTTTAAAGCTGCATTAATTACTCCACATTAATTAAAGTAATGCTCATTATTCGACCAAGCGGATTCTATTCTCCCAGGTTCCCACTCAATTAAAGCCTCACTCACACTCTGAACAAGCAGCCCCTAAAAATAAACCCAAACGAATCCCAGAAGCCCTGCAAGTGCTCTCCTGTCTGGGAAGTCCTGGCGAAGCCTGCGTAGCCGTTGGATAGATCACCATTCACCACTGCCCCCAGCAGCGGGCTCCCTGAGCGCCTCTCCGCATCAACTACCCACCGGTGCCTCTGTGCCACCGCTAAGACCCTATTATATGGGTGCCAGCTGGAGCAGAGGAGGTTCCCTCTCAATCTCAGCAGGACTTTCTTCCCAGGGAGGGTCCTGGAGCACTGGACCAGGCTGCCCAGGGGGGCTGTGGAGTCTCCTTCTCTGCAGACGTTCCAGCCCCGCCTGGCTGTGTTCCTGTGCCACTGGGTCTGGGGGCTCCTGCTGTGGCAGGGGGATTGTGCAGCATCCCACGTGCAAGCCACAGGCAGCTACGCAGTACAGAGTGTCAGCAGAACAGAGACAGGATCAGCGTGAGNGAGGTTCCCTCTCAATCTCAGCAGGACTTTCTTCCCAGGGAGGGTCCTGGAGCACTGGACCAGGCTGCCCAGGGGGGCTGTGGAGTCTCCTTCTCTGCAGACGTTCCAGCCCCGCCTGGCTGTGTTCCTGTGCCACTGGGTCTGGGGGCTCCTGCTGTGGCAGGGGGATTGTGCAGCATCCCACGTGCAAGCCACAGGCAGCTACGCAGTACAGAGTGTCAGCAGAACAGAGACAGGATCAGCGTGAGTCCCTGTCAGGAGCTGTGCTGCAAGGTTCGGTTACCCACGAGGTAGGAAAAGCTGTTGGTCTGTTTATAAATAGATCCCCCTCGCAAAGCCTCACCTTAAAAATCCATGAGGACCTCGAGAGGCACCACATAACAGTCTCCTCCAGCTACTTTAATTGAGTGCTGCCTGTTGTGCCTGGCCTCAGAGGGGCACCCGGCACAACTAGAGCCAAGCAACGCCCGAGCAGTTGTAAACAGCATTGACAGTGCTTTCCTGACGGCTGCAAGCAAGGAAGAGAGGCTGAGTAAGAGACAGCAGCACACGGTTTAATAGTCACAGGCTCAAGGACAGGGAGGTCTGCAAGCACCAGAGCTCACAGACACTCGGGAGTGTTGCGGTTGCAGGGGACATCCAGTCCAGCCCCCCACCCTGAAGCAGGACTGTCTAAAGCAGGTGGCTCAGGACTGCAGCCTGATGCTTTGGGCATCACAGAACTGCTAGGGACCTGGAGAGATCACCCAGTCCAGTCCCCCTGCCACAGCAGGATCCCCCAGACCCAGTGGCACAGGAACACAGCCAGGCTGAAAGAGCACTCCACCTGTTCCTGCTGACTGCTTCTCCCTCCCAGTGGGATGGATGGGGAGGGGAACCAGAACAAAACGCAAGGGTTAACGTGAGAAGATTTATCAAGTGGGGCACAATAAACAAGGGTGAAGTAAGACAACAGCACTGCCAGGAGAAGGAGTTCAGTAAAACCAAGAAGAGGAGAGGCGGAGAACCATCAGCTGCTGGCTGACGCCCAGGTAGCAATCTTCCCCTCCACAGCCAACTGCCCCCCGTCTGCCTACGGAGCATTAGGTGCTGCCGTGTGGACTATCCCTTGGCTAGTTCCCATCAGCTGTCCTGGCTGTGTTCCCCCCCCAGCTCCTGGTGCTCACTAGCTAAGCACAGGAGATAGAGGAGTCCGAGACTGCTCAGCAAGAGCGAAAGGCATCAGTACCTTCTCAACGCTGCTCTCTTCAGCGCTCTCCTACCTACTAAGAGGGTGCTACTAGGAAGAAGAGAAAACGAGCCGTATCCTGGCTGAACCCGGGGTCGTTTGACCGAGTTCTCTACTCCCTAAAGCTGGGAGCAGGCATTTCCTCCGTGGGCAGTCAGCCCTGTCCGGCGGTTCTGTCCGAGAGCAATCAGACAGCTGGAATGCAAGCACCAAACACACGCAAACCGCCCTCGGCCACCAGGACGACGAGCTGGCCACCTCAGACTCTTCTGCTTGGAATCAACACTTCCTACGCCTGGAAGTTAACGTCCAGAGGTCTAGTGAGGATGGGGGTGGGTTTGACGCGTCCACGCGCTGCAGAGACAGAGAGGTCTTGTGACTGGGACTAAAACGGGGGGACTCATTTGGAGGAGGAATCTGACGCTCGCCACTGGCGCCCACCCAGCTCGAGACGACAGACAGCAACCTGAATTAGGTCGACCTGCAGCTCCAAGTGCAAACGAAGGGCCTGAGGCACGCCAGGCAGACGGGCGGCGTGGCACCCGCTGTCACACTGGTGCTTGCAGGCTGAACTGGCACCAGATGCAAGAGCGCTAAAAAGTGGATCTCTCTTTAATCAGGAGCTGGGGTTTGCTTTGCTCATCACTTTGTGCCGAGGGCTGTGGAACTACCTCAGCAAAACTGTCAGCTCTTGCAGTCCTACTCCAGTGAAGCTGAGCTCCTAATTTAGTTGTAGAAAGACATCACGAGTTGGGAGTTTCTAAAATTACTCAGAGAGCAAGAGAAAGGGTGAGGCATCTCTCCTGAAGACCATGGCAACCCCCAGGAAATCACCCTAACGAAGTGGAGTCACTACAGATCATCACAGGTGGGGTCGGAAGGGACCTCCAAGCATCATCCAGTCCAATCCCCCTGCCTCAGCAGGGTCATAGAACCACAGAATCCTTAGGGATGGGAAGGGACCTCCAAGCATCATCCGGTCCAATTCCCCTGCCGGAAGGGAGATCAGAGACGACCTGGTTCCAGCCCAGCTGTCCTAGGCAAGGATGCATCTCTCTACACCAGGTTACCCGTGCCTCCAACCTGGCCTTGAACACTTGCAGGGAGGAGGCATCCAGAGCTTCTCTGGCAAGCTGTCCCAGTGCCATAGGGCGCTCACTGCTGACCCGGCAGTGCTAAGTTCAACAGCTGGACTCGATGGTCTGAAAGGTCTAGATGTTAGGGTTACTGGGTTGGTTTTAGGACGGACTAGATGATCTCTGAGGTCTTTTCCAGCCCCATCATCAGTGCTGTGACACTGTGATTACTGTCTCTTCCAACCAAAAGGCTGCAGCACACCCGTGCAACAGAGCGACCCCCGTGTACCCCAGTCTTTTCAAGTCACTGTGTTTGCTCCAAGTCCTTCCTGCCATGCTGGAAATTCACCATCTCCCGAGGAGCAAGGAGGGATCTCTGGCCACAGCTGTGCTTGTGTGGGAATAAAAGACCCGTGAGAGCTGCAGCCGAAGAGCTGGGTGACATCACGATGCTGTAGCGGGGTTGGAGAGTGCAGAGGGTGAAAAGGTGAGGGCAGCATCACCGGTGTCAGAGGCGATTTGGCAAGAGGCAGCGCGGTCTGGAGCAAAGCACAGCACTCGCTTGGGCTGCACGTCCTGCTCAGGAAACACCCCCAGCCACCAGAAACTGGAGGAGAAGAAAGCTCTGCAGCTGTGCTGCAAGTTCAAGACCATGTTGTGATCTCCAGAGAGCCACTCACAAGCCCCTCCACTTGGTGAGCGGGGAACACAGCCAGACACCCAGGGCAGCTGCCTTCCTACCTGCCGGGCTCTGCTCCTGGGCTGTGCTTATAAATCAACTGCGCCCCAGCCCCTCAGCTTTACCTTGAGCTCAAACGGGGTAGGAAGACTCTGACAGCTGCAGAACCTGTGGGGCCAACTCACACAGAGGCGGGAGGCAACTCGTGAGGGTCTCACGTGTCACTCGGGCATAGAGACAACATGGAGAGCAGATGCAGGAGAAGCCCAAAGGGGTCGCACCAGTAGCCCCTCTCCCCACCAGAGGTCAATCTTGGCATGCAAGCCAGAAAAGCTCACGGAGCCATCTGTGAACCCGAAAGAAGAGGTGACCAAGCCAGCCAGCCAGCCAGGGCACTCACTGGGGCCAACTGGTGAGGCCACAACAATCTGGAGGATGAGCCTATTCTGAGTGGACTCAGAGATGAGACAGGGAAGAGAGCAGCGGATCAATTCAGGGCTACCTTAGCCTTCTGCACAGCCCCCACCAGGACCTGCAATAAGCAAGGGAACACTGGCGTCTTCCTACGTGATGAAGGAAGTTTCCTCGCCCTGAGAGGCTCAGTGCAGTCACATCCTCACCACTGGCAGCTGTGCTGGCAGGACACCTGCTCAAGCAGTGCAGGCAGAGGCAAAAGGAGGGATCTGATGCTTCAACTACCAAGAAGGGTTTCGTTTGCTCTGAGATCACAGAACGCAGAGAGCTTCTGAGCAGCTCTTCAGTCGTGATTAAAAAGAAATGCCTACGGTGGGCTATCTATTCAGCTTCACCCAGGCAGGCTGATGGAGTGGGAGAGGCTTTTATGAGCAGTAAGCACAACCACCTAAATGAAAGGGCTTGGCGGCGCTCAAGCGTTCCGGCTCGCAGGCTGCTAGTGGGAGCTGCATGCATAGGGCTACTGAACCCCCTTCTGAGTCAGAGCTCCTGGCAGCAACCGCTCCATGCAGGCGGCAGAGAAGCCTCCACGAGCCAAGAATTTCTACACTGAGTCTATCTGATGGCACCAGTCCTTGGGAACAGGGAAGACACCTCACGTGAGCATCGCTATGGAGGGAGAAGAGAGAAAGAGAAGCCAGTGGTCTTCAAGACACTGAGAGCCTCAGAAACTGGACTGGTCCTCTGTCCAGGAGCTCAGAGGAAAACAGTCGAGGAGCCACGGCAGCTCCTCAGCACGAGAGTCCTGAGTGCAAACTACGATGAGGAGAGACTAATGGAGACGAGTTCAGTAAACAAGTCTTCCCACTGGCCGACACACAGCAGGCAGGAACGACGCCGGTTTGCAGGCAGCCTTACAGGAACAGCACACCACGACTGAGCTAGGCTCAGGAAAGCATGACACGAGACACGAGTGGGACGGGGCACTACGAGAAACCACTCGCCAACACCAGCAGTGCCAGCAGATGGAAGAGCAGGCTGAACACCAGCTGAAAAGGAAGAGCTGTCAGCAAGTAGTGACGAGAAGACCGCGGCCGACTGCTCTTCTGCTCGGTATTCACAAGAGGTAGCCAGCAGCACCGGTGGGCTGGCACCTCAGGCTAAGGCAGCAAAACAAGAGGCGAGTAATTATTCCAATCAGTGCATGAAAAGATGCAACTGGTGCTGCATCAGGTGCATCACCACGGCGCTGGAGGATTCACGGGTGCCTAGTGAGATGGAAAACTCGGGGGGGGAGCTGAAAGCTGCCGTTTAGACAGGAGGGAGATCACCAGCCCGTGTGAGGACAGAGCAATCGCAGAGGGACTGCTCCTGACTCTGAACACAAAACAACGTCAGCCCCAGCCGGAGGCTGTTCGTCAGGAACAGGCACAGCACAGCACAGCACAGCACAGCACAGCACAGCAGTACTTCCTCCCCAGGCCCCCAGAACGACTGCTTCACGTGGGTTCTGCGGTGGGTGGCACACACCTTGTCCCCAGGCAGGCTTCTGGCATCACCTCAGGAGAAAGCCACTGAGAGCTGTTCATGGGGAATTTACTTCAGGCTGGGTATCACTGCTCTAAAAACATCGCTCAGAGGTAGCTACTGCTGGCTGGTTACCAAGCAGAGGTCTGTGTGGAGCAGGCTCTGCAGGGCACCGCACCTGAGCCCGCTGCTCCGGGGTATTGCCACTAGCTGCCCGCATCACAGAGCAGGGTACCACTGGAGAAGCACCCCACCTGACTCAGGTGAGCCCTGCTGCTTCAAAAACACCATCACCAGAGGTCAAGAGGCATAGAGGGATGCTCACAAAATCACTCAGAAGGTCCAGCTACAGTGCTGCACTGCAGATGCTGCGCAGACTGCTGCAGCGCTGGGAGGCAGCTGGGAAGAGAAGGGGTTCTACGCTGGGGCATTTCACGAGGCTCCAGAAAACAGCCTGAAGCACCAAAACCAGGCTGCTTGACAGCAAAGAGAACAAGCTGCCTTGCGACTGTGGGGTTGGCCAACCCGTGGCACGGCCGTGCTTCCTCCTCAAAGATGAGCAAGAGGCCACGTGGCTTGTTGGTCCATCTCTAAGAGTGACAGGCTAGGAGGAGCCCCTTGCTCAGTCCGCCCTTTCACACGATGCTAAAACCAGAGCGGAGTGCAAGGCCCAGTACCTGACTACAGAAGTTTCTCTCTTGCCTTGTCAGGCTGGAGGCAGAAGCGCAGCGCGGCACCATGGAGACGGCACCCAACCTCTCTGGAACAGAGGACTCTCGAGTGCCTGGAGAGGCAGCGAGTGCAGCTCCGGGTGAGGTCTCTGCCCCACCGCTGGCTCGGTTAATTTAGCCCTATTAGCACAGAACCACTGCTTTCCAGCCTGGCTTTGTTTTCCAGCCTCTGTTAAGCTAAAGGGACACGGCAGCACCTCTCGTGGGCCATGCCAGCTCTGTACCTTGGCACTCTCCCACCTCTTTTGTTTCAGGATCATGGAATCACACAAGATCCCAGGTTGGAAAAGACCTTGGAAGTCACCCACATCTCACTGCCTCAAACTGTGCTAGGAGGGGTCTTTCCAGCCCCTTCCCTGTTGTTGTTTTATCTTGGTTGGGCTTTATCCACAGATAAAACGGATAGATATCCACAGATAGCACGGACAGATAGATAGATAGCTACATAGAGAGACACAGAAATAAATAAATAAATGAATGAGTAGATAGATAATAAATAAATAGATCAATCGATCAATCAATCAATCAATCCATCCATTCTGGTCAGCTACTGCGTCAGTGCAGCCAGACATCCTGCCCAGGTCTTTAGGTAGATGAGCAGGTGACTCACACCCTTGCAGTTACGTGCACACAGGGAACCTACAGCCTCAATTTGCTTTTAGCCCCCCGTGGTGCTCAAATCAGGAGGTAGCTCCAGGCTCTTAACCTGCCTGCTGTTCCAGCTGCAGCAGAGCAAGCCCTCTCTTTGCTCGCCCCTAGCTCAGGTGCTCCCACAAAGTACAGGGCTCCCGCCAGAGTCCTTAAGGAAGAAAGATTTCCAGGGTGAGCGGACTATATTAATAAATGAAACCCAACCTTTTAAAAATTACACTGTCAGGGAAAGCCATTAGGCTGTAAAAGAGCTGGAGTAAACATTAGATTTTAATATCTACCGCCGCCTGGATTTTTCTGAACTGCAAATCCCCAGGGAGCACTTAAAACTTCATTACTACGCTGAAAGGTTGTGAAAGGCTATTTAAAGGTTTTCAATTTTGCTGAAGTCTAGAGGTTATTACAGCCTGAAAGAATACAAACCCTAATATTACACGGAAGGGAAGAAATCAGATTGATGCTCCCATCTCCCCTGTATTTTAATCCCCTTCGATTAGATTCGGCGGAGGAAATCGGGGCGGGGGGAACTTTCCGAGGGCTGATGAGAAAGAAGATTCGGTCAGGGTGGAAAACGTTTCTGTCTATTACTCACCCTCCCGGGGATCCTCCTGCCCCTTGGTCCCCCTCTCACAGCGCACAGCTTCCTGCTCAGTCACCCATGGGGTATGACCTGTGCCAGCCTCCGACCCAGACGTCCAGAATTACCCAAGATGAATGAGGGTACCTGACTCCATCACAGCACTGCAGTCACCTATAACTTGATCTCGGGCTTTCATCATCAATATTTTAAGCTCTTTTCCTGTTTTACTTAGTTTGGGAGGGAATATTGGGCGACTCCGATGTTAGGGGCTATTTATCACCGCAGGAGACAGCCACAAGGGAAGGTGGCCAGGCAGGCAGTGCCAATCGTGTTAAGGGTGAACCTTCACACCAGTCTGCTGAGCACTCCGTCCCACGGCAGGCTCGGTCAGTCCCAAGGGCTGACAGAAGAAGAGCAAGAAGAGCTGTGCAGCTGCAGCTCTGTGAAGACCTGTTCATCACCAGTCCTCCTGGGACTGGAGAGACTGGCAGCCCATTTCTCTTTAGAGAATCCCTAGGGATGGGAAGGGACCTCAAAAGATCATCCAGTCCAACCCCCCTGCCACAGCAGGATCCCCCAGACCCAGTGGCACAGGAACACAGCCAGGCGGGGCTGGAACGTCTGCAGAGAAGGAGACTCCACAGCCCCCCTGGGCAGCCTGGTCCAGGGCTCCGGGACCCTCCCTGGGAAGAAGGTCCTGCTGAGATGGAGAGGGAACCTCCTCTGTTCCAGCTAGCACCCAGTGCCCCTTGTCCTGTCCCCAGATGCCCTTGAGCAGAGCCTGGCTCCATCCTCCTGACACCCACCCCTCACAGATTGAGAGACAGCAATGAGGTCCCCCCTCAGCCTCCTCTTCTCCCAGCTCCAGAGCCCCAGCTCCCTCAGCCTCTCCTCAGCAGGGAGCTGCTCTCCTCCCTTCATCCTCTTCGTTGCTCTGCGCTGGACACCCTCCAGCAGCTCTGTGTCCTTCTGGAACTGAGGCGCCCAGCACTGGACACAGCACTCCAGATGCAGTCTCACCAGTGCAGAGTAGAGGGGGAGAAGACCCTCTCTCCATCTACTGACCACCCCCCTTCTGATCCCCCCCAGGATGCTGTTGGCCCTCTCAGCCAACAGAGCCCATTGCTGGCTCAGAGTCACCCTGCTGGCCACCAGGAACCCCAGGTCCCTCTCTCCTCCCCTGCTCTCCAACAGCTCAGTGTCCAACCTATAGTGGTTCCTGGAGACCAGTACAGTGGTCTAGGGGACTTGGTCTGGGGGATCCTGCTGTGGCAGGGGGACTGGCCTGGATGATCTCTCCAGGTCCCTTCCCATCCCTAAGGGTTCTCTGACCAACAGTGCTCGGGGAGGTTCAGAGGGTTACAGACACAACTGAAAGCCTCAGTTTCCTTCACCTGGGAGCCTCTCAGCTGGCACCTCCTACGCAGACACAGACTCCCCAGCGTTCTCTGAGAGCACCAGCTCCTGCAGACACCATCTCAACCTGCTGATCAATATTTACAATTGATTCATCCTCTCCCTCTTTCTAATATCGCCTGAGGTTTTCATTAGGTAAATCGGATTCCCAGCCTTTGTTGGTGGAGGAGAGTTAATCTTCATCCTTTTGTCAGGCAATAAATGCCAGGGCACTAATCCTGCTCTCTCCTTGATGTTTGCTGAGAGACCACCCCTAACGTTATTCATTCCTCACGTATCGGCATGTGTGCGAGCTCCTGTAAAGGTCAGCGACTGCGCTGGAGCGGAGGAGAGGCAAATAAGGGCCCCTCTGCCCAGGAGGGCAGCTGTTATTGCAATCGTTCTTGCCAGGCAATTTTCATCTTCCTTGGAATTTATGACTTGTGTCAGCATCAGCACCAATAACTCAAGGGCAGGGTGCTGTCTGCGCGCGTGGGCTGCCGCTGGCTCCCAAGGTGGGAAGTGACGCCGCGTGGGTAACACAAGAACTCTGCTCCCTTGGGGATGCTCCGTGTGTGTCCCTGCTCCCCCCTATTCCAGCACAAGCTCAGTGGTTGCTTTAGGGCCATGGATCTCTCTGCCCAACCACTTCCCATCGGTGGGATCTAGCGGAAGGAAAGGTTAGGACGAAGGCAGCACCTTGGGATCGCCCAGGAAGGCAGGGTTTGTATCAGCTTTGCTCTAGTGCAAGGATCACATTAAACTCCAGCCCCTAAAAGTACCCAGATCTTCAGGGAAGCCATGGCATCGCACAGCTGGATCACAGGATAACCAGTACTGTGCCACTGGCGGTGGCTCTCTAACCAGCAGCGCGTGTTCCTTTAGCTGACACTCTCTCAGGCCTCTGTTCTTTCCCTTAGAACCCTAAGTGGGCAGAAACCTGCACAGATGACCCCCGAGCCCTTGGTCCTCTGAAGTACCTGTCTCCCGTAGGGATGCAATGGTTGGCACGATCCAACTGGAACCCAGCAGGGCTCAGCAACGCTCCCGAAAGCCCAGTGAGTCCAGCCTAGCAGCTGCAACTCAGCGACGTGAAGACCTGTTCAGCTCCAGTCCTCCTGGGACTGGAGAGACTGGCAGCCCATTTCTCTTCACAGAATCCTTAGGGATGGNAGGATCCCCCAGACCAAGTCTCACAGGCGCTTCGGGTGGGTGTTTTATGCCTCAACTCGTTTGCCTTCTTAACGAAGACACGCTCCCCTCGCAACCCAGACCCCAACGAACCCGGCCCCCCAGCCAGGCAGATCCACAGCCAAAGACAGCGGCTGCAGGGCTGCTAGCAGCCTGGGACCGTTTGTAAGCAAGGAATTCTGCGGCTAAGCTGATCTGTCCCGATTAAACCGCGGTGAAAGATGCAGTTTCAGACTCTTGTGCTGACAGAGTCTCCAGAGCACAGTCCCAGAACGCCTATTTCAGAATTAACAGGGACGGGAGGGCTAACAGAGCCACAATGTGTCTCACAGTTCATCACGGGCTGCAGCAGATGTCTCCTTGGCTTCCTTGGGGAAGAGGCGTGCGTTTCTACAGTGCCTCAAACACGGCTTCCACGAGAAAGGGCTGCCAAGGCACCCGGGGCACGGCGAGAGCACCCGGNTCTAGGGGACTTGGTCTGGGGGATCCTGCTGTGGCAGGGGGACTGGCCTGGATGATCTCTCCAGGTCCCTTCCCATCCCTAAGGGTTCTCTGACCAACAGTGCTCGGGGAGGTTCAGAGGGTTACAGACACAACTGAAAGCCTCAGTTTCCTTCACCTGGGAGCCTCTCAGCTGGCACCTCCTACGCAGACACAGACTCCCCAGCGTTCTCTGAGAGCACCAGCTCCTGCAGACACCATCTCAACCTGCTGATCAATATTTACAATTGATTCATCCTCTCCCTCTTTCTAATATCGCCTGAGGTTTTCATTAGGTAAATCGGATTCCCAGCCTTTGTTGGTGGAGGAGAGTTAATCTTCATCCTTTTGTCAGGCAATAAATGCCAGGGCACTAATCCTGCTCTCTCCTTGATGTTTGCTGAGAGACCACCCCTAACGTTATTCATTCCTCACGTATCGGCATGTGTGCGAGCTCCTGTAAAGGTCAGCGACTGCGCTGGAGCGGAGGAGAGGCAAATAAGGGCCCCTCTGCCCAGGAGGGCAGCTGTTATTGGAATCGTTCTTGCCAGGCAATTTCCATCTTCCTTGGAATTTATGACTTGTGTCAGCATCAGCACCAATAACTCAAGGGCAGGGTGCTGTCTGCGCGCGTGGGCTGCCGCTGGCTCCCAAGGTGGGAAGTGACGCCGCGTGGGTAACACAAGAACTCTGCTCCCTTGGGGATGCTCCGTGTGTGTCCCTGCTCCCCCCTATTCCAGCACAAGCTCAGTGGTTGCTTTAGGGCCATGGATCTCTCTGCCCAACCACTTCCCATCGGTGGGATCTAGCGGAAGGAAAGGTTAGGACTTAAACAGCACCTTGGGATCGCCCAGGAAGGCAGGGTTTGTATCAGCTTTGCTCTAGTGCAAGGATCACATTAAACTCCAGCCCCTAAAAGTACCCAGATCTTCAGGGAAGCCATGGCATCGCACAGCTGGATCACAGGATAACCAGTACTGTGCCACTGGCGGTGGCTCTCTAACCAGCAGCGCGTGTTCCTTTAGCTGACACTCTCTCAGGCCTCTGTTCTTTCCCTTAGAACCCTAAGTGGGCAGAAACCTGCACAGATGACCCCCGAGCCCTTGGTCCTCTGAAGTACCTGTCTCCCGTAGGGATGCAATGGTTGGCACGATCCAACTGGAACCCAGCAGGGCTCAGCAACGCTCCCGAAAGCCCAGTGAGTCCAGCCTAGCAGCTGCAACTCAGCGACGTGAAGACCTGTTCAGCTCCAGTCCTCCTGGGACTGGAGAGACTGGCAGCCCATTTCTCTTCACAGAATCCTTAGGGATGGGAAGGGACCTGGAAAGAGTCCAATCCCCCTGCCACAGCAGGATCCCCCAGACCAAGTCTCACAGGCGCTTCGGGTGGGTGTTTTATGCCTCAACTCGTTTGCCTTCTTAACGAAGACACGCTCCCCTCGCAACCCAGACCCCAACGAACCCGGCCCCCCAGCCAGGCAGATCCACAGCCAAAGACAGCGGCTGCAGGGCTGCTAGCAGCCTGGGACCGTTTGTAAGCAAGGAATTCTGCGGCTAAGCTGATCTGTCCTGATTAAACCGCAGTGAAAGATGCAGTTTCAGACTCTTGTGCTGACAGAGTCTCCAGAGCACAGTCCCAGAACGCCTATTTCAGAATTAACAGGGACGGGAGGGCTAACAGAGCCACAATGTGTCTCACAGTTCATCACGGGCTGCAGCAGATGTCTCCTTGGCTTCCTTGGGGAAGAGGCGTGCGTTTCTACAGTGCCTCAAACACGGCTTCCACGAGAAAGGGCTGCCAAGGCACCCGGGGCACGGCGAGAGCACCCGGCGCTGCCGGGCTGACTCCACAAGACCCCCTGCATCGATAAACTTCACTGGGGAATCCGCGGGTCCCTGACCCAAAGGCTCTGGGAGGGGAGAAGCTCCCCCAGCGCCGCTCAGGCGGTGCTCAGTAAACACAGCGAGCGCTCTGGAAACCAGCAGGAGGAGACTCCAGCCCGGAGCCCTGGTTCTGTTAACGCGGGGTACATGCTCTCTGCGTGATGCTGTCACAATGGTCCTGGGGGGGGGACTTAGAGGGGCCCGGCTTTAAGGGGTTAAACGCTAAATACTGGCGTGCTGAAGTTCCCAGCGCTCGCGCAGGACTGGGATCCAGGTGATTAATGAGGGCGCTCGCTTACAGGCACCCTGGAAACAGGGGGGGTATCCTACTCGGTCTCAGAGACGTCGGCTGCTCATGGCGAGCAATCACGTGGCGGTCACGAGAGAAGAGGATGCTGCAAATGACCCCGACCCCAAGTTACTAAGGTGCGGGCGCTCGACACAGAGAGCAGATGATCTAGGAGGACCTTTGGGAGCCACTGCGATGCCGCGCGCAGTAGGGGATAAGGAGGGACGCGCTCTCGCCGTCCATCGACGTACCCAACGCTCGCCAACCCCAGGATGGGTTTTCCAAGCACAGAGTGAATCTTTAGAGACAGCTGCTGTTTTGGGACTTTAAAACACACGCAAAGAAAACAATTTGCTGTCAGAGAGGAAGGAGCCGGCGCCGCGAGCTGCTAACGAGGCCCTAAATCTGTTCCTTGAGGAACCCCGATTTAACCCCCTGATTTCAGAAGGAATCAGTAAAGCCACATTAAATCTGCTCCCTCCGTTCCTGCTCCGACATCCAAAGGTGCCTTTTGCTCCGGGAATTTATGGCTGCAGAAGTGTTGTGCTGAACCTCTGCGCTCCGCTTATTGAAACAACCAAGAGGAAGAAGAATTGGGAGGCGATGAAGTCGAGGAAAACTCCCCGCCGCACGAGGAAGGTTTGACCGGCAGAAGAGGTGGAAAACCTCTTCGTGCAGGCAGGAGGAGGCTTCAAGGAGGGAGTCAGCCTGTAGCTCCCTAGAACTCCCTAGGGCAGACTGTTGCACGGCTGCCTCCACAAGGAATGTCTGCAGGCTGATGTAGGTGAGGGTCCCGGAGCACTGGAAGGGGCTGCCCAGGGGGGCTGTGGAGTCTCCTTCTCTGCAGACGTTCCACCCCCACCTGGCTGCGATCCCTTCCCATCCCTAACAGCCTGGGATTCTGTGAAAAGCTTAAACGAGTGGTGCTGGACAACATTCCAAGCCGTTCCACTGCCTTGACCTGCAGGGACCTCATCAGAGTCGCAATCCCCTACCAGATACCGCGTTCCTTTACACTTGAACCACAGAATCAATCATCACGGATGCGAAGGGACCTCGAAAGAGCATCCAGTCCAATGCCCCTGCCACAGCAGCATCTCCCAGACCAAGTCACAGGACAGAACAGTACGGACTGGAAGCGACCTGGAAGCATCATCCAGCCCAATCCCCAACAGTCTATTTCCCACCTACCGAGAGGACACGTTCGAGGCGCTGCTGGTCCCAAACTCCACGTGTCTGTGTTGAGGAAGCACAGAGACACTTCCAGTCGGCGCAGGTCACCTGTCCATACTCACTGTTCTCGCTAAACGCACCGCCACGACCCACTCTGGCAGAACCTACGCCCCGTGTCCTACTGAGAGCTGTTTGGAGTCTTAAGAGAGACGGCTCGGAGAGCATCGGGGACTCCCTAGGCAGGAGCAGTTTTGGGAAGTACCCTAAAACCCCCGATAAAGCTGAATCCTCGGTGTGCCCAGCGCCTGCCACAAGGGATGGGCTCTGCCTGCCTTCCTCGTGTCTGGCAATTTCCAGCAGGCTTTTGCCAGCAGCCCTGGGCAGACACTATCCGTCTGGGCGCTGTCAAGGGCAGCAGAGCCCCCTCCCGCGCTGTGGCCCTGCCGCCGTAATTAAGATCACTAGAAAATTCATTTCTCCTCTTTCCTCATCCCCATCCCACTCCCAATTTTCTCTCAGAGTAAGAAGGCTCCTGTCTCTGTCCACGAGCAACATAAATCAATTGATAACGAATTGCCTGGCGTGCTCTCTGTTACCCTGTCAGCGGGGACAGGATTTATTTCCCAGTGAAGGAGTGGTTTGCAATTTCAAATGCTCCCCGGTGCCGCAGTAAACAGCCCCGGCCGCCCTCCTCAGATGCCCTTCCACAAGCACAGTCTAGTGCCACTGGGAGCCCGAGTTACCTGCACGCAGCTCGAACGTCTACAGGGCTCACGGTCGCCAGAGTGACGCTTGCTTTTGTGTCCGAGTGATGCCAGCTGGATGCCACCCTCCTCTCCTCTCGGTTTGCCAGCCCAAGCAGGAGGGTGACTCCTGTCAGATGGTGACCTAAGAGAGAGAAGCCCAGTCACTTTCTGACACAAAGCGAGGCACAGCCCCTGGCTAATGCCCTTTCTCCTTCCTGTAGCCTTTGTGGGCACTCGATTCCAGTGGCGTGCATGCACAGGCCACTGTTAGTCAGCTCCGGCATGTCCAAAGCCTGGCCAGAAGCCACAGGCTCCCGAAGCACATCTGAGACCCTCTTTTGGGAGGAAATCACAGGTTTGTGGGCTGGAAGGGACCTCAGGGGGCATCCAGTGCGACCTCTTACAGCGGGATCCCGTTGGAATGAGCTGCAGACAGCAGCAAGCATGAGGGACCCACTGTGCAAGGTGCCTAAAGAGCCCCACGGTCGTGGCAGCACGGCTGTGACCCCAGACCTACCCCTGGAGTGAAATCACTGCCTCACAGGTTCTCCTGTTTGCAGGTTGTGGGTTGGAAGGGACCTCATCCAGTCCAAGCTCTCACAGCAGGATCCAGTTGGAATGAGCTGGCCCAGAGCCCCATCCAGCTGAGCCTGAGCACTGTCTGCAGCTGAGCAGTCCCCCACTGCCCTTGAAAGACCCTTCCACTGTCTGACAGCTCTCAGTGGGGACAACTTTCCTCTCCAATCCAGTGGGAATCTCTCCTGGAGCAACTGGTAACCCTTCCCCCTCAGCCTTTCTCCAGGACTCCTTGTGCAAAGGGAGTCTCCATCCTCCTGGCAGCCACCCCTGATGGACTGGAGCATCACAGAAAGGTCCCCCCTCAGCCTGCTCTTCTCCAGGCTGAACAGAGCCAGTGCTCTCAGCCTGTGTTCACTGGGGAGGTCTTCCAGTGCCCTGACCATCCTGGTCACCCTTCTCTGGACCCTGTGCCATCTGTCTGCGGGGACCAGACCTGAGCGCAGCGCTGAGGTGGGTGTCTAACAGCGCAGGCTACGACACGCACTGCAGCACTCGCTTGGCTGCTCCCGTCCGCTGTGGCCGTCTCTGCTCGTTAATGCAGAATGAGCAGAAGAAAGCTAAACAGACACAGAGGAGAGAAAGCAAACGACAATAAACCAGCACTCCAGCAGACCACACGCAAGAAAAAGACAGGCATTCATCTCCAAGGAGCCTCCACTCATCTTTGAAAGATAACGAAGGTAAGGGAAACGGCGGGCGCTGCGTGGCACGCTGGCTTGCAAAGCCCGTTCACTTGTCAAGGAGAAAACGCTGCCTTATTTGTCCAGCTCCGGGTACCAGCCCGTGTTAACTCCTCCTCAGAGAGCTGCTGGAGAGGTCATTCAGCCTTTCTGCATAAATGGGAAGGATTCAGCCTTCCCTCATCGACCTGCGATTCATTTGGCCGCTCCAGTGGCTCCTGAAACCCATTTGGCATCATCAGCTGGCATCACTAAATCATTCCGCACGCTCCCAAAACACAGCCATGGGAAAACATATGTTCATGTGAAGCGCTCTTGCAGACACAGTTCCAGACATAAACCCCTAACTCCTGCCTCTAAAACGAAATGGGCAACAAGTGGACCCGCTCTGGATGGCACCGGGCAAATTAAAGCGGCTACTGCGGTTCATTTGGCCCCCGTGGTGAAGCTGCCATCTGTGAGTGACCCCTCCAGCCTCCCTGCAGCCCTCTGCACGGAGTGGGAGAGAGTCGTTTGATGGTTTGTTTGCCTTTCAGAGAGGGGGGTGGTTTTAGAGGCCTCTCGATTGCTGGCCTGGCTGGCAATCAGGGCACCTCGGGTCCCTCTTACTGCGCTCTGGCCTGAGCTCAGCCCGGCAGCTGGGAATGAGGGGATGCTCCCTGTGGCACTGTTCTGTGAACTGGGGGATGGCACGAGGGCAAGATTGGAGTTATCCACCCTGGGCCCACAAGGAAAAGGCTACTGCTTGTTCAAATCTGTTGCCAACCAGCCAAGAGAACTGGCCCAGACACATGCGGTTGAGTCCCCATCCCTGGAGGTGTTGAAGAGCAGGGCAGCTGTTGCGCTGGGGGACAGGGTTGAGTGGTGCTGGTAGGGCTGGGCAAAGGTTGGACTGGAGCCTGGTCCAGTGCTCTGGGACCCTCCCTGGGAAGAAGGTCCTGCTGAGATTGAGAGGGAGCCTCCTCTGCTCCAGCTGGCACCCAGTGCCCCTTGTCCTGTCCCCAGATGCCCTTGAGCAGAGCCTGGCTCCATCCTCCTGACACCCACCCCTCACAGACTGAGAGACAGCTATGCGGCCCCCCCTCAGCCTCCTCTTCTCCCAGCTCCAGAGCCCCAGCTCCCTCAGCCTTTCCTCAGCAGGGAGCTGCTCTCCTTCCTTCATCCATCCTCTTCGTTGCTCTGTGCTGGACACCCTCCAGCAGCTCTGTTTACTTTCCAGCTTCACTGCCCATGAAAGAAGACGCTGTGGCAGCATGGAGCTGCCGTACAAGGAAAGGGGTCTGAAGGGGTCACTAGTGGTGACTCGTCTAGACAACCTCACCCCTTGGCTCCTGCTGAGGGTCACCTGCAGACCAAGCTGGTAACGGCGTGCACAGCGTGCTTGCTGGACACCACCACCTGCCAGTGCAGGACTGCAAGGAGAGGGAAGGTTTTTCAAGCACGGTGAGATGCCTCCACTGCACGAGCATCCACACAGCTCGTGGAAAGATTTTCTGCTTCCTCACAGCACAGCAGACTCCTGCCCAGCAGCTGCTATTTTTGCATCACTCCACTCAACAGCCCTGCGTCTCACTGCAGAGAGGGGTGCTGGGCAGCAGGATGACAGGGAAACAGCGATGCTGCTGTTTCTGAGGAGTCTGAGGAGTCATGCTGAAAGCTGAGGAAGGGACTGCTGCTGGCTGAGACGGGGGGCTCTCTGCCCTTAATTAAAGCCTGTTTACTCGGGGATCGCATTTTGATGCAGAGGAAGAGACCTCTTTTCAGAGAGAGCTTTCACCTTTACTGCCGTCGAACGGAAGGAGTGTTTGCTGAACGGCTCCCTGGGAACCAGAGAGAGCATCTCAGAGTGCCAATTACGAGCACAAGGTCTGCCACGGCTCCCACCAGCCAGCAGCGGCCACCGGTCCTTGGGCAGTGACTCCGCGATGCCCTCCCTCTCCCCTTCCCGCTGTTGAATGTGGTGGCTCGTGAGTCTTCAAAGCAGCTCGTTCTGCTGCAGACCCATTTCAAGAGCCCCACAGTCGTGGCAGCACGGCTGCGACCCCAGACCTACCCCTGGAGTGAAACCACTGCCTCACAGGTTCTCCTGTTCACTGGCTGTGGGTTGAGGGGGACCTCATGGATCATCCAGTGCAACCTCTCACAGCAGGATCCAGGTGAAATGAGCTGGCCCAGAGCCCCATCCAGCTGAGCCTGAGCACTGTCTGCAGCTGAGCAATCCCCCCTGCCCTTGAAAGACCCTTCCCCTGTCTGACAGCTCTCAGTGGGGACAACTTTCCTCTCGAATCCAGTGGGAATCTCTCCTGGAGCAACTGGTAACCCTTCCCCCTTGGTCACAGGACTCCTTGTGACCTCTCTTCTGACACGTCTGCCTGCTCTCAGAGGGTGGCTGAGCTGCAGAAGCACCCTTCCCTCACGACTCCAGTCAGTTCAGGGACAGCATCGATCTTCGCACACCTTCCCTCCAGCACAAAGGTTCTGCAAACAGAAACCCTGACGGAGCTCGGCTTTCAGCCACCAGCAGGGAAGAGCAAACACTACTGTTAGCTGAGAGGCCTGCAGAGAATCTGGGGCTCAGGAGGTGTCTGAACAGAAAGCTAATTCGGGAGGAGTGGAATTTCTCTGTCACCCTGGCTGAGGCAGGGTGGATCCACGCAGAACTAACTCAGTTTGCTGAATACAGGTCAGCTGCCTCCTCTCAGGACAGTCCAGCATTAATCTTCCCCTGAGCTCCTGCAATTCTTCATCCGACTGACACAGGGACCTGCAGGCTGCAGGGGCCACGCTGGCTCTTGAGAAAACTGGGCAGAATGAAGCCATCAGCTGGGGGAGCTGCAGTTCATCGCTGGGTGAAGCCCAAGGAGCAGCGTAAACCCGGGGCTGTAATCCACTGATGAGCACGAAGCTCCTCTAACTACTACTAGCTGGGGGTTCTGGTGGCTGTCTCAGCAGCCTGCTGTGCACAGAGCCTTTGCAGAGGGCTCTGTTGGCAAACAGAGCAGGCAGGGCTCTCAGCTCTCCCGTGCAAACACTGCTGTTCATCCCGCTGTGATCGACGTCTGGGCGCTGGTACTGTCTGCGTCTACCTCTCTCTTCCTCGCTGCATCAGCCCTTCCCTCAAGTCTGCTTTAGCCCCATCTCCTCGATTACACGTACATCACAGGATGCTCTGCCAAGGGGACGGGACAGGGTCTCTCCTGTTTCAATCCACCCAGGTCCCCTCTGATACCTGAGCAGTCATCCCAGCTGCCCCCCAGGAGACCTGTGCACGTGCAGGCAGCTTCCCACTTGGGCTGAGGCTGAGCAACTGAGAGCAAGGGGGTTTTCCTCTGACTCTGAAGGATTCAACCCGCGGGTGTTCAGCACACAGGAGTCCTCTCCCAGTTCCCACTCTCACGCCTCTGGGATTCTCAGAGGCAGCCCCGAAGGGCTGTATTTACTCCGTCGGGATCTCGGGACAAACCCCACACTTGGCCAAGCTGACAGCAGCGCCTTCCTTCCCACACCTGGATGGTGGTGGAGGGCAGGCACAAGAGGGAACACGGCTTGGCCCGTCCTGCTGGGTCTGCTGCCTCCGAGGCTCAGCCCAGAGGGAGCCAGGCACGACAGCAACCCTTCGGGGTGCCACATCCACTGCATTTCTGACCCACGGGATGACCACTACTCTTAGCCCTGGGTTCCACACAGCGCTGAGGTGCAGCAGCTGGAACCCCACCTGCTCAGTGAGGTTAGGGGTAAGACACGGACACGGCATCTCTGCAACTCAGGGAGACGCGAGGGAGCTCCAGTATGAAACACTCTCCTTCTGTCACATGGAAGACAGCAAGAGGCCAAGTCCTGTGAGGCAGCACACTGAGTCTAGGAGGAGGGAATGACCATGGAGCAAGAGAGAACACCTGGGAAGCATCACACTGGGCTTAGGAAGAGAGACCACCTGTGGAGCATCATACTGGGCTTAGGAAGAGGGAATGACTGTGGAGCTTCATGCTGGGCTTAGGAAGAGGGAATGCCTGGGGAGCATTGTACTGGGCTTAGGAAGAGGGGATACCTGTGGAGCATCATACTGAGTCTAGGAAGAGAGAATGACCGTGGAGCATCATACTGGGCTTAGGAAGAGAGATCATCAGTGGAGCATCATACTGACCTTCGGAAGAGAGGACACCTGTGGAGCATCTTACTGGACTTAGGAAGAGGGAATATGTGTGGAGCATCATACTGAGCTTAGCAAGAGGGAACACCTGTGGAGCATCATACTGATTCTAGGAAGAGGGAATACCTGCAGAGCATCATACTGAGTCTAGGAAGAGGGAATACCTGAAGAGCATCATACCAGGCTTAGCAAGAGAATACACCCTTTGGAGAATCACACTGGGCTTAGGAAGAGGGGATACCTGTGGAGCATCGCACTGAGTCTAGGAAGAGTGAATACTTGTGGAGCATCATACTGAGTCTAGAAAGAGGGAATAACTGTGGAGGAGCATCACACTGGGTTTAGGAAGAGGGAATGCCTGTGGAACATCACACTGAGCTCAGGAAGAGAGAAGAGCTGTCTGCTGTGGTCTCTGCAAGCAGAGAGTGATGAGCAGTGCACAGAGCTGCGTGCCCAGGTCTGTGCTATCTCCTGGAAGCAATGCAGAAGGTGAGGTGCCTCAGGTAGATTAATCCTTGCAATCTTACGCCGCTCCCTCGCAGAGATATCTCTGGCTCACTTTGTCTCCTCATTATCTGGACAGACAGGCCTTTCCCTCAGCCATCAGCAGAGGTCATCACACCAGTGCCCTTGTGGAATATTCATTAGCCCCACGGCTCATTTGCAGTGGGTCTTCAGAGCACTGCTCGCCGCCCCCGATTCTTCGCCCATCCACGCCGATGCTGTACGAGAATCGTGACGAGGCTGATGCCTGATTAATTGTGAAAACCTGAATGCAAGCCACACGCCAAGACGAACTGTTCCACTCATCACAAGAAGCTTAATCGGCTGTCGTGACGTAGAGGGAACGACGTGGCTACTCCAGTAGTGGGGACACAGAGGGCTCGGGCAGAGGGAGAGTCACTGGCTGTGTTCTCCTCCGGTCTGAGGATTTATCTGATCTCAGCAAGGTCTAACAGTGAGTTCCTCAACGAGGACAGAGAGAAGCTGTCCTCTACACAGCATCAAGGAGCCGCTTTCCTGCGTGACACAGCTGTGTCGGACACGGCCAGAGGCGGTTGGTTTCATGACAGAGTGGAGTCCAAACTGCAGGCAGGAGTCACCTCTCTCTTGTTTGTGAACCAGTGGCTCCAGGTTTCAATGGAATCTGCCCTGAGTGAGGCTTCTCCCGCCCGGCTTTCACAGGTTGTTGTGTGTGCACAGCGGATCCTCTGCAAACCGCCAGCGGGGCACTGCATGGCTGGATGGCTGGGGTCACTAGGCTGCAACACAGAGGAGCCTGGCGTGCCTTCCGCTGCGATCCGTAAGGAATCAGAATCCTCAGGGATGGGAAGGGACCTGCAAAGATCATCCAGTCCAGTCCCCCTGCCACTGCAGGATCACCCAGATCCTGCAGAGCTTTCATTGAGACATCTGCAGGGCTCCAGGACCTGCCGCGTTATCCTGCGTCCACAACAACCCCGACGCATCCTGTGTGCTGACTGATTCAGGAAGAACCCGAGGATCCTGAACTGGTTTCTGTGCAGAGGGAACCAGTGGTGCTGCTCGTGCTCTGGTTATCACTCTCCCACAGTCCGCTACCTAAACCGGGAGGATGCTGCCTGAGTTAACCCTGACACACTGCTTGTTTCGGGGACCACGGGGCATTCACCGAGCTGGCACCCCCGCAGCAAAGGGGGGGACTTTTCCACCTGCTGACGGCAAAAGGAAGGGGAGAAGGGGCTCTGTACATTTTCCTGGGTGAAAGGATCCGTCGCATGGGCACAGCAAAGAGAGCCCGTGGGGAGCAGCCACACTCAGCCCGGGCAGAGGTCAGGGCTGTTCCCCTCTGATGCCGTCAGCAGAGCGAAGCACAGCCCCTCGAACCTCCCAGCGCTCCCCCTGCAAGCGGTCATCGTCGCCCAGGTCCGTGCCCGTGTTGACTCCTGCCATCAAGGCGGCCTCCTTCCCCGGAGACAGCCGGTTCAGCGCTCCCCCGTCAACCCAGAGGAGAGGATGGAAAGGATTCGACTTCAAAGGGCAAATGCAGGCAAGCGTGGAACTGTTCATCGCAAGGAGCCTGTGTTCCCCCCCAAGTCCCCCACAGCAGCCTCTGTGTGTGACAGCGCCAGGTCGCCAAGGAAGCCCATCCGGCCGAGGCACAGAGCAGAGGGCAGCACCTGGCGACTGAGCGCCCTGGAAATCACTCCCCCCAGCTGGGTCTGCTCCCCGCGCTCCCGCTTGAGCCTGGGGCACAAGGGCTGACCAGTGCGTGGAGACAGCGTCCGCCAGCTGCCACGAGGGAGGGAGGAAGAGGATGACAGTGCGTGAGACGGGGGGAGCGCCCCTGCCTGCTCAGCACGGACAGGTGAGAGATCAAGCCCTCTCTCGGCGGGCGATTGTTACCGGGTTTTCTTTCCCGTTGAGGTCAATCAATCGACTGTTAGGGAAGCAGACGATGGCTAATGGGATCCTTGGTCAACAGCCCTTCTGGAGAACGTTTTAATTAGAAGGAATACGTGTCTCCTGTGCTGCTGGAGTCTAACGCGTGGCTCTGCACAAGGCTGACAGTGTCAGATGCCGTTTACTTAATTAATTGCTCTGTAATCACTCTCAAATGGCTGGGAAGAGGACAACTTCTCCCCTCGTGCCACCTCTATCGCTCTGATGCTCCGCAGCGCCCGACACGAAAGCCATGCTCTCCGTCTGCAAGGGCACAGCAGTTACCTACACTCGTCCTCATCTCAGCAGCGGAGCTCCGTGGGCACCGGGCAGCCCTCTGTGCTCCTAGATGGTAGAAGGGCAGCATCCAGCCCTGGCTGCTGCTGCCTCATCCCTGGAGAAGCTTTGAGGCCTCAGCTCTCTGAGGGAGCTCTGTCTGTCAAGACAGACATCCTGCTGGGGCCATCACCCAGAGGCACTGGCTCGTGCCGCTGTGTTCAGGAGCAGGAGTGACACCCTTCCTCCTGCCCTCAGGAAACCAAAACACAGGGACTAGCTCAGCCAAAAGGAACAAGCACTGTGGGCAAAAGGACTCGGACCTCCCGAGGTTCAGGCCACCGCGAGCATCACCTCAGCCAGTCCCACCCTGACATCAGTGCCAAGCACTCAGCATCTCACAGAACACGTCCCTCCTGTGGATACACAGCCATCCCACTGAGGGACTGCTCCCCCAGCCCTGTCTGCACGATGAGGACCTGGACAGCACCAGGGGGACTGGAGCAGAGCTGGAGATGGGGAGATTGAGACGGGATGTGAGGAGGAAGCTCTTCACTGGGAGAGTGGGGAGAGCCTGGACTGGGGTGCCCAGGGAGGTGGTTGGGGCCCCGTCCCTGGAGGATGAGGGCAGGGATGAGGGCCAGCCTGCTCTAGGGTGGGGGGTCCCTGCCCAGGGCAGGGGGGTTGGAGCCGGATGATCCTGGGGTCTCTTCCAACCCTGACTGATTCTGTGATTCTATAACTTCTTCCCAGTGAGGGTGACAGGGAGCTGGAGGGGGCCGCCTTGGGGGGGGTGTGTGTGGAGTCTCCTTCTCTGGAGACGCTTGAAACCCGCCTGGACTTGGTCTGGGGGATCCTGCTGTGGCAGGGTGGTTGGACTGGGTGCTCTTTCCAGGTCCCCTCCTGTCCCTAAGGATTCTGTCATCCTAACCAGCCCTCATCCTGGGTCAAACTGGTTTCCCTTCGGGTTTCTCGCTGGCTCACAGGTTTCCAGGGATTCCTGGTGACCCCCTCCGTGTGTCGGCGGCAGGAGATGCTCCCGTGGCTGCCTGGCTCCGCACGGACGGACAATACCTGCTCTCCCTTCTCATCCGAGAGAAGCGCAAGCATCGCCCAGCCTAACAAACACACCCCCCCCCTCGGGCATTCAGCACAGCGAACAAAGGCTGACCTGCGCTCCCGACAGCAGGTGGCCAGTGGCTTTGTGATCCAGGAAGCCATTAGCATCACCTCCTTCAGCGGCTGCCTGAATAGGGACCTTTCTTTGGGAAGCCACAGCGAGCCTCACAAAAGCCTCTGTGCCAAGAGGGCTGGAATGAATCCAGAGCCACGCAGCTTGCACTAAGCCCCCGGCTCCTTTCCTTGGCCCCCCCTCTGCCCCGCTTACCTTCCCCTCTCTGCCCCCCTGGGCTTTGCTTCCTTCTGCAGTCTCATTCCCTACTTCCCGCAGCGCAGACGGCCCAGGTACCCTACAGGACTGCACTGGAAAGGCTCACAGCTTGTGGGGCTGCAGAAGTGGCTCAGCTAATTCATGAAAAGGCCAGTCCACGTTGACCCAAGACGCTGAAGAGCGAGGTGCAGCCACAGCCCCTGATTCCGAGTGGCAATGAGCCCCCCGGGAGCCCCGCTGCACACGCAAACCACTCGGAACGAGAGCCCCGAGCTCTACCCTGGGGTAACGGCGCGAGAGGCGGGTTTGTCAGGGTGAGCGCTCCCTCGAACAACCACATCGAGCCGAAGGACACGAGGATGGCGCTGGTGGAGCCGTCTGCCCACGGGAAGTTTGGCCATGACCGCTGCAGGGTGGAAGCCACAACCAAAGCACCCTGTGCTGACAGGGTGGGGAGAGGCATCACAGCGCAGGGAACGGCATCACAACGCAGGGAACATCAGCTGGGTCAAGCTCTGGGGGTCTGTAATGGAAGAGTGTACGAGAGGGGAGCAGGCTGGGCACTGTGCTCAGTGGCTGCTGAGGTGAGAGGACAGAACACACGGGCACTGCTATAGCGCGTCGGGGCGCCAAGGCAACCGTCACGCTAACCCTGGCAATCCAGCACCCCCAGATTTCCTCAGGAAATCTTCTCTCTCTCAGTATGGATCCTTCAACCCTGGAGCCCACGGACTGCAATAGCACAGCCACGTCTTCCCTCGCAGCTCCACTCCTCTTCTTCCAAACCCCAGCACGGGACTGGGGATGAAGAGGGGAACGACGCTCGCATCCGCAGGGCAACGACAGCGCTAGGGGAAGGTAGCTGCTGCTCTCCACAAGAAGCCCTTCCAAATGTTCACAGATTCCTAGAGGGGGTCAGGGTGGAAGGGACCTCAAAGATCACCTGGTTCCAACACCCCTGCAGGGACACCCCCTGCTAGACCCCACACAAAGCCCCAGCCCATCTGTCTTCCTCTTCTTCCTCCAGCGGAGCAGCCCTCGCAGGGCTACCAAGGCCTTTCTAAGTTCCAGACGGATCTGCTCTCCATCCTGTGGCCCCTGGAGGTGGTTTGAACGCTCTAGCAGATAGCCAGCACCCCGGGGTGATATTCCCAGCCTTGGCCAACACACTCCTGTTTTCCCAGAGCTGCACCCTTCCGTGGTGACCCACGAGGTGCCTGCGCCGTCCAGAGCTCCGAGACCCCGCTGGGATCTGGGATGGCCAGGAGTTTGCTCGCCCTGAGAGCCCGTCTGGGTGCTACCGAGGGCAGGGGTTGGAAGGCACAAGGAGCACAGTGTCCTGCTCCTGGCTCAGGCTGCTCACGAAGGCAGGCAACAGGCCTTTACAAAACACTAACGGAACCACCTCACCTCCATGGCTACACCCGAGCAGCGACTAAACCCTCAGCACACACCCCCCCGGGGACAAGAGAGAGCCTCTCATCGCGGCAAGACGTCAGGTGGGACCTCACTGTCGGGTTCTCAGGAGCCTGTGCGAGGGAGGGTCTGCGGTGCCATGAGGAAGGATTTGTAAGCAAGCACGTGCCCTGCTCAGAGAAAGAGGAAATGAAGAGAGCAGGAGGCAGAGGGGCAGGAAGATGGCTCGGGGAGAAGGAGCAGATGTGGAGACAGAGTAAAGAGGGCATCTGCAACCGCTGTGCGTCAACTACTACGGCTGCCACAGGACCAGCTGCAAACTGGCACTCCTCCCCCCCCAAGAAAAACGAGTAAGGAGTGTGGCCACCCCAGGACAGGGCACAGCGCCTGGGCTGAACACTCCCAGCACTCAGAGGTGCTGCTTAGGAAGGGGTGTTGCCTCAGCAGACAGGCAACAAAGAGCCCTACCAAAGCCCAGCAGCACCGCCAGGCTGTTCCAGGGCCAAGTTCATAGAATCACAGGATCCTTAGAGATGGGAAGGGACCTGGAAAGATCATCCAGTCCAGTCCAACCCCCCTGCCACAGCAGGATCACCCAGACCCAGTGGCACAGGAACACAGCCAGGCGGGGCTGGAACGTCTGCAGAGAAGGAGACTCCACAGCCCCCCTGGGCAGCCTGGTCCAGTGCTCCGGGACCCTCCCTGGGAAGAAGGTCCTGCTGAGATTGAGAGGGAACCTCCTCTGTTCCAGCTGGCACCCAGTGCCCCTTGTCCTGTCCCCAGATGCCCTTGAGCAGAGCCTGGCTCCATCCTCCTGACACCCACCCCTCACAGATTGAGAGACAGCAATGAGGTCCCCCCTCAGCCTCCTCTTCTCCCAGCTCCAGAGCCGCAGCTCCCTCAGACTCTCCTCATCAGGGAGCTGCTCCCTCCTGCAGCCCGCACTGTTTTAGCACAGTGCATTTGATGCCGAGCTGATAAAGCAGAGCTCCCCAGGCTGTACATCCCACCAGGGGCCCTGGGGCTCTGAAGCCAGCACTGTGTTCAGAGGACACGTACTCTGCATCGTCTGCTAAAGTGCACAGTACTTATTCATTTCCTCTGCCTCCTGCAGATCCCCAACGACCACAGGAGAACGAAGCTGGATTCTCTCCAGCTCTTCACCATTAACTCTCTTCTTCTCAAGTCCCGGTGCCGCCTGAGTGGGTTTACTGAAAACAGCAGCATGGCAAAGAAACCCCAAGGAGTAACGGGCTGGTCCTGCTCAGCCCAGCTCCAGGAGCCCCACTCGCCTTCAGGACCCCGTGTCCCATCACCGGGCTTGGCACTGGAAGGAAGCCCTTCTGCCTGGAGGACGTCTGACTCTGGAGGTAACCTGGAGCCAAACCCAGCACCCAGGCGGACAGGGGAGGGGGACTGCAGGCTGCCTCAGAGTGCGGTCTGCAGCAGGGAGTAACTGCACTGTACCAATGCAACTGCAATCAACCACGCCGTTAGGGGACCTGCAGAAGAAGGGTACAGCACCCCTCGCGTCCCCACGGTCAAGGATGCTGCCCCAGGTCCCTCAGAAGTAAGCCCCTGCTGCAAACAGGGGGGCAGTGATGAAGACCATTTTGTCTCAGCAAAGCACAAGGCAGGAGCAGAGCCCGGCTCTTCCTGCGGGCAGCCCACCCTGCAGACTCCTGGAAGCAGTGCTGTTAGGCCACTGCCTCTTCACGGGGCTTTGAAGGGGCCTCGTTCTGCGGGTGGGCCTGAGCGTCGGGGTGAAGCTGTTGGCCCAAGCAAGGCTGGGGTGACTGCCAGGCGGCAGCCACCAGCTTAACCCCGGGTTGCGTTCGCTGTGGGCTCGCTGGTCTGCACCAGAGCTTCCAAGTTAGAATACAGTGCCCACGGGGTGGCTGGGGCAGGGAGATGCCCTCAGCTGCAGCGATGAGGAAGCCCTTCCAGCAGAGAAAACAGTTCACACCTGAGAGAAATAACGAGGGAGGCAGAGTAGGAACAAGCCAGCCATGTTTTATTAGCAGAGGCCTCAGAGCAGGAATACAGAAGAGAAGGAGTTGGATCTGCATCAGAATCAAGAGCACTCCCCAAAACATTCCCCAAGGAAAGCGGGACCCAGGAGCGAAGCAGACGGAGCGGTAAGGCAGCACGTGGAATGGCAGCACGGTGACACCGTCCCCAACGCTGTCAGCCTGCACCTCAGCTCGAGAGAGAGAGAGGGGACCACACGCCTTCAGGAGGGCATGCAGGAGGGGAAGGGAGTTCTCTTCTAACGACCTCTCAGATCTGCTCTCCAACACGGAGCTACAGCACCTTGTCCCCTCGCTAAGAGGACAGGCCTGACTGTGATCCCACCAAGCACGCAGAGGTTCGTGGTGCTGCCTCTGTGCTCACCTGGAGGCACGTGTTTACCGGCTAGACCGCTTAGCGTTTCATATACAGCCACGTCTGGGGCAGAGACTGAAAGATGGATGACCCACGTACGCCCTGAACGGCGAGGCGAAGATGGATCAGCTCATCACGAGCTTTTCTCTCAGCCAACGATGGGGGTGAAGGATGAAGAAACAAAAGGCAGAAGCATGGGAGTCAACGTGGGGACACGCTAAATCATCTTCCGATCCTTCCCAAGACCTCTACAGCTACAGCACGCTATCCTGATGGCCCCATCTGAGTTGATGACTTTTCACTCTGTATTTCATGGCTTCCATCCCTACATGAGACTTTATTACTATCACATAGGAATAAAAAGCCATAAAGCACTAGAGTGAACGGATCTTGATCAGATGCAATACTTATTTCTTCACATGACTTCACCACCACTCCAGAACTGACTCACGCTACGTTAGCCAGCGCTTCAAACCACACGCCAACGACGAGACAACGACACTGCAATGGTCACTCACGACTTAACAGAGCCTTGAAACACGCTCCTGCCTGCCACAGTCAAGGAACAGTCACGAGACACGACCATCGAGTCCACCGAGGAAAGACAGGACAGCACAGACCCACAGACAGCTTTCAACACATAAGGAGGGACAGCAGACACCACAGAGACTGCCACAGGTTAGAGCTACGGAAGCACCGCTACCAGCACCCTTCGGCCACTCTCTTCCACAGGAGCCTCCTGGCGCGGCCGGACGGGGAACCCGCACTGCGTCACCAAACCCTCGGTCGAACAGCTGAGCTCCATCGGCGCGACAAAGCACAGTGCCCTGCTCAAACGGCTACGACCTCAGAGCCGCTAGCTGCTAGCGCTCACTCGCTCCTACCTTCTCAGACGTGACGAGTGCGCTACGGCTCCAAACGACCCAACGAGGCAAACGGTGCCCTCGTTTTCTAAGCCAGGCTACGACACCCAGGCCCTGCTCTGAATGCAGCTACTTATTCATGCAACGACCATTCATCTGACTACTCCTAATTGGCCAAGCTGAACACAACTCCCTAGGGTCATCGAAAAGGCAAGACAATCCCTTCCCCGCCACGTGGAAAGCACTCTGCTCGCGGCCTCGCCGGCAGCACCAGAAACGTCTGCTGAAGCTAGAAGCCACCGCTTTAGCCAAGCGGCCCGCCACGCTCCCAGCCACGCGACCCCGCTAGCGTGACACCTGTACTCACTCCGCTCTGCTGCCCAGCCTAGAAGGCAACTCGGGGTCGAGCGAAACGCCGCTAGCCTGTCTCGCCTACCCAACCCTCTTTCTCGCCTGCCATCATGTCGGGAGCGTAAATTAAATGGAAGAAGTACACAGAGAGATCCGATTACCACGCGTAAAACATGCAAATGATGCAGGGACTGCATATGAAACTCTAGCTCGTCGCCGTTAATCTCAGGTTGCACTTTGGAGGGAGCAAGAGACACCCATCGAGTGCAGATTAATGCAAAGCCTGCCGCTGGTTTGCCGGCGAGGCGTCGACGAGAGGCACCGGCACCATCCAGCTGCTCGTCACCCCCAGTGGGGTGGGAGGAGGTGAACGCCTCGTGATGGGGATGTCCCAGGGGTACTGAGAATGTGGGCCGGCTGTGAGCGCCTCAGGACAGCCCCTGATCCTCTGCGGCTCCTGCTGTTGTTTTTGGGGGCGGCTGGGGGTCAGTGGGGGTTTCAGCCAGAAGGTACCTTCGTGCTGGAGACCCAAACCCCACCGGTGCCCTGACACGGAGGACAGGACAGGGAGCGCCTGAGCTCCACTACATCTGGCCGTTGTCTCCCTTCCCTGCCTGACTCACACTACACACGGGGGCCATTTCCCACCGCGTGCGGTCCCTTCTGAAGCGACTCCGGTTCAGGCTGGCACGCTGCTGCCCTGCCGCTCCGCTCCGTGCCACACAGGCGTTCACAGGAGGACGCGAGCAGCCCAGCTCTGCTCACCTCACCCGGCTGGTGGAATCATGTCACACAAAGGGGACAAACCCGCTGCCCCCTGGCTGCACTCTGTTATCTGACCCCAGCTCCTCCCTGCTGGAGCTGGGTGCTGGACCCTGCACTCAGGAACAAGGAGAAGGGATGCTCGTGGCGCTGGAGCTTCCCCCAGGCGAAAGGCGAGGACATGGGAATGACATTAGGGGTCTGGCCCAGGAACCGAGGCGACGGAGAGGGCCGGTCCCTGTCTGCTGACAGAGGGAGGTTAAACAAAGCCGACAAAAGGGGGTCCCTGAGGTAACGCTGTGCTGAAAGCAAGGCGCTCGCACGGGTGGCCCACAGGGAGCGGGCAGGGGGTTACGGGTGGCATCACCTCTCTTCCCTTGCGTTCAAACGACTGGCAATGCAATCCCGTTCCGACCCTTGAACCTCGCCCGGCCGTTTCGTTAGCACCATCCTCCTGGCCTGCAGACAGCACAGCACGGAAGCACACAAGCACATGGATGCAGACTCAAACACGTATCACAGACGAGGGTTCAGACACGGACCCACAGCCCGACTCCGGGAGCCGTTCGTCAGCGTTAGCTTCCGCACGCGGGCGGACGCTCCGTCGGTGGCGATGACGAACGACAGCGGGGCTGACACCTGTCAACAGCCTGACAACTACGCCGAGAGCCCTCTAGTCAGGAAACAGGCTATGCATGGCTCCTAAAAGAGAAAACGATTACGCAGGAACTAAGCCCTAAGTAAGAGCTGAAGATATTCACCTCATGGAGCCATTTCTCAACTAGCCCCTCGGCGCTCGCTGGAATTATTCGCAGCACGAGCTCTACTCTTTCATTTTCTGCTGACTCCGTGCGGGTCGCTTCCTTCTGGTGATCAGAAGTGAGCTCGGCAATTCCTTCACAGCCTTTCCTTAGGTGCGGGAGGACGTGGAGCCGATCCTTTGTCTCCAAAAGGATTCCTGAGGGATGGGCGCTGGCTGCAGCAGGAGAGACCCCCTGGAAAAGGGTGACAGAGGAGCTGGTGAGGCGTTGTGGAAACACGCGGTGCACCCACACCACCCGCTCGCGGATGAGAGGGACTGTTTACCTTGGGAGGAAGCGTCGTCTCCTCGCCAGATAATCATTCAAGGCCTTCCTGAATGTCATCCAAAAGCCATTCTGCCTCCTTCAACTTATCCGGCATCTGGGGCCGCGAGATAACCCCGGTGGCAGCGGTCTCCTCCACTGACTCCTCCGTTATTAGCCTCCTGGTGGGTGAGATAGAATACAGCCAATGTAATAACCATACCTCACGCGACAGGCGCTCGCTCTCTCAAATTGAAAATCCCCTCGTCACGAAACAAGGGGTGCTCTTTCTCTTCCTCCTTTAAGCGGGGCTGTCACATTCATCGCCTCTTACACAACCGCCGCTGCTTTTTTAAGCCAGGGCTCAATAGGATCTGCTAGGGGGTCACCGGGCTCGGGCTGGACGCGCTCTTTTCGGAGTCACTTTAGCGAGGGACGTTTCATTATCGACTGGAACGAGCAAGGGAAGTCCTTTCCTTCCCGCGTTACGACCGCACGTTGCTCCCTGCTATCTGCTCCCAGCGCTGGGCTGATCAGCCTTTCTGTTGGTGCTGTTCCTCCGCCGGTCCAATAAATTAACTGGTGCTCCTGGGAGCTGAGGCGGCTCATTATTCGACCCTTACGGACTAATGATGAGACTATAAATAACGGGACGACGGCGGAAGGGGTTGCAGTAGCAGCCGCACGATCCCTCTGGCGGGCGCGGGGCGATCTCTCGATGCCACGGATGCGCAGACTCCCCCCCGCCCCGAGTTCTCTCCTTGGGGAACCTGGGTTTTCGCTAAGAGCGGAGGGGATGGAGTGAATCTGCAGCTCTTTTGTGTAGTACCCGTGCCAGGCTTTGTGTGCTCCTAGTACTGCACTCCTAACTTGTACAATTGACTGAGGTGACGGCACAGCCGTGAGGGCATCAACCCAGCCGAGCACCGGCCCTTGTGCTGTCGTGCTCCCAGCTACTAAGGCATCAGGTATGGCCACTGACTGGAAACCCAGTTCAGGTTATCGTGTGCATTGCTGTTGTCTGCTTGCAAGAGCACCTTTGTGTGCAAAGCAGAGCCTGCTACTCCCTGGGACACCCCAAACCACCACACAGGTCTGAGATGGCACCGCCTGCCGGGGTCCAGAACGCTTGGCTGGGACAGAGGGCAGGACCCTCAGCTCCGTTCCTACTCCCTGGCACATCCCAAACCACCACACAGGTCTGAGATGGCACTGAGATGAACCCATTCATTTCAGCCGGCTCAGTTAAAGAGAGTGGAACAGTCTGACGGCGCCCTGCGCTCAGCCTCTACCAGTCCCGACAGCTCCTCACAGTAGCTTGCAGTGCGTGACTCAACAAGCATGACTGCCCTCCTCGCCTGCATACAGGGCAACAGCTCCCAGTCCTCTGTCTCCCCATCGCGTTCAGAAGGGAGCTGCACAATGAGGGCGACTTCAGGACGAGGCAGAAACACCGCTGTGTGACTCTGCCAAACCTCTCTGCAGCCACTGCTTTGCCTCACGACTACAGGTGAGCCGCCTGCACTCGTCTGCCAAGGTATTTCTTGCAGGATTAACAGCTTCACGGGTGCTTCTGGGCACGCACGCCCCTTCGCCGTGCTGCAGGTCATGAGACAGAGCTGACCACGGAGCGCCCGGGGGCCACCTGTTAGGACCTTCCCCCTCCGAAACGCGACGCACGCCTAGGTCCCACCAATACGAGGAGTAAGCTAAGGGCCAGCACTCACCATTCCTTAGTGCCGGCTCTCCTCGCGCCGTCCCGCAGGTACGCGTGGCCCAGAACTTGAAGTCACTAGTCCGTAGCAGCCTGCGCGAGTCACAAACATTGAGGGAGTTATTCCCAGGAGGCCGAAGGCAAGCACGTTCTGCCGCGCACAGGAAGAGCTGGAGTGAAGTGCTCCCAGCAGCTCTCTGCTCAAAATACTCTCCAACTGCCTCCAGTTTTCCTCGGCCGAGCACACGGAGAAACACGCTGTGCCTAAACACTTGTTTGCCTTCCTCACTCCAGCGATCCCCTAACTTCCCGGGAGCCCGTGTCTCTGCTGTTTCCGAGCTCCTAACAGCCCAGCAGAAAGCAATCTAAGACAATGAACCCTCTGCTCTCCTTCCCCCCGCAGAGCTCTACAGCGCCGTGACCAAGCCGGGAAGGTTTTAAATACTGGAAGTCAGCGGAGCCGAAATCACAGGCGACAGCGCGAGCTCAGGCGCGAGGGGGAGAGGAGGGCTAATGCCATCCAGCAAGAGGCTCTCAGAAGCAACGTACCAGCTTAACCTCCCATGCTGACGCTCTGGTTCGAGGGCTGCGGCTAACGGGAGGCTGTTCAGGGCTGCAGATTCCACACCAGCTCGACCTGAGGGGAGGAAAAGAGAAGATGAGATGCAGGGATTACGGTACTGAGTGGATGCCAAGGCCAAGATGAAAAGAAGAGAGAAGGTAGGGCTTCTGAGGGGCTCCAACCAGCAAAGCGGAGGGAGGCTCATTAGCTCCAGTCCCTGAGAAATTCCCTAGCCAGCTGGATGTCGTTTGAAAAGGTCAGGGAGGAGTTTCCCTGCCAGCGCTACCGCTCCCCGGTTTCAGGGTGAGAGTTAGAGAGCAGCCAGCTCGAGTCACTTTTATCCACCTGCTCTAGAGAGACAGACGAAGGCACGATGAGCAGGAGAGACGCACAGGACGGAGCCCACCTCTGCTTCCAGTTCTCAACCCCACCACGGCCTCAGCTGCCCGCGATTTCAGCCACCCTTCGCCTTGCCTGGGAGCACCGCGCCCTGCGTCTCCTCCAAAGGGGAACCCCCCGTGCTCATCCGTGGCCACCTGCTAGCACCGTCCAGATTCCAACAGGTCACTGCAACGCAGGGCGAGCAGCAGGGCTTTCAGACACCGTCAGCTGCGCTCACTTGATTGCTCTTTCTCCCCTGAAGGGGAACAGTCCGCCTTGAAGAGATTATCCGGGTGACCTTCAACACCCTGGCAGTGCAAGCAGAGCTCGTGGTGCAGCCGCCACGGAGAACAACACCCCCCACCCTAAATAAACCCGAAGTGCCTGCAGTTCAAGGCACTGAGTCCTTTGACTCAGCGGACACAGGGGCTTGTGATCAACCACTGACGCTGCACCTAGAGTCAGTCCTTTGTCACACAATTAAAGTCCACGGGGATTATATGAACGAGCCACCCCAAGCCCTGCAACACCCTACCCAACGTGAGGCTTTCCTCTGCTCAGGAGACCTTTGTCTTCCGTTCTTAACACAGCACCAGTGATCGCTGGGTCCTGGCTCCGAACGCGCTGCAGGGGCAACGCTAACGGCCGCTGCAGTAGAGCTCTCTGAGTTGCTCTGCTGCTCGTGAAGTCTGCCTGGAAGAGGGGAGGAACGGTTTCCACTTGGGCAAGAAAGCTGTCTCCATATGGCCACGTTCCCCCCTCTCCAGCCCTGCACATCCCGAGAGCAGCAAGAACCGGCGGCAGAGGACCTGGAGGCATGGGCACTCCTCCAGAACGTTACAGCTCCAAAACGAGATGAGAAAGGGCTGCTGCAGCGAGGAACAAGCATGGGACACTGCTCTGCTAAGGGAAGCTCTGGGGGGATCAGAAGGGGGGTGGCTGGCAGATTCAGAGAGGTTCTGCTCCCCCTCTACTCTGCACTGGTGAGACTGCATCTGGAGTGCTGTGTCCAGTGCTGGGCCCCTCAGTTCCAGAAGGACACAGAGCTGCTGGAGGGTGTCCAGCGTAGAGCAACGGAGAGGATGAAGGGAGGAGAGCAGCTCCCTGCTAAGGAAAGGCTGAGGGAGTTGGGGCTCTGGAGCTGGGAGAAGGGGAGGCTGAG
>VZRI01004660.1:63812-78078 GCA_013397515.1 Upupa epops
ATGGCTACAGGGTTCTTCAGTACCTCCAGGCAGGGGGGCTCCACCACCTCCCTGGGAAGGCCCTGCCAGTGCCCAACCACTCTGGCTGCAGAGAATCTCTGCCTCAGAGCCAGTCTGACCCTCCCCTGCCTCAGCTGCAGAGCAGTGCCCCGGGTCAATCACGCAGCACAGCCCTTGTACCGCCAGTCACAAAGTCTTCTCTTTGCAGGAAAGCGACTGCTTCCGTGACGAGGACACACCGTGCCAGTGCTTGGCACAGACTGCGGTTAGAAGAGCATCGGACCTCCAATTTTCCCGTGGCCCTTGGCAACTTAACAGCAGCTGTGAACCCCTGGGCATCCCTGCTGGGCCACAGGGAAATGACTTCACCTTCCCCCATTCTGCTGCAGAGAGGAGCCCTCCCCTCTGTGTTGGTGACGGTGCGAGCAGCTGAGCTCTCTCCTGGCTGAGTAACATCACCATACAGTGGACCCCACAGAACCAGGCTGGGGTGGCCTGTCTCAGAAACCCCCTGCCCTGCTCCGTAAAGGCCTTTTCCAGAGGGCACAACAGAAGGGATTCTGACCGAGCACTCCTTTGAGATGCTCTGTTCTGTAGGAAGGGACTAGGGTGACACCAGCCCAGCCTCCTCCCCACCCTGGTAAGCACTTCTGTGCCTAAAGCGGTGGGCTGCAGCAAGCACTGCCCCAGGCTCTCCAGAAATAGGTTACTCTGCCACCCCGTCTGCTCCTGTGGACCCTATCAGCAGGCAGGAGCAGTCAGAGCGCCTCCTCACCACGTACACAGCACGCAGTACCACTCCATCACTCGTTCGCCCCAAGCTCCGCACCAGGCTGGACCATCAGCAGGTTCTGCGCTGCTGGGGGGGTGCTGATGTTTAAGAGTGCGTGGTGGCAGCACTGGCTGCCAACAGACCCGTGTGCATCGGGTATCCCAAAGAGGACCACGCTACGTGTGAGTGGGGAGGTGCAACAGGGGTTTCTTACACATGCAGCCCACGCCTTCTCCTCCCTGCACGGTCCTGCTGCTCCCAGGAATGGAGACATCTAGCTACTAGAGCAAAAGAGCGATGACTGCTGCTGTGCACTGGCTGCTCTTCATCCAAACACGACGGAGAACACGTGGCTACCAGGGTACTGCAAATACTCCTTTTCCCCGGTCAAACACAGACTCGCAGAGCTCGGACGCACTGCAGGACCCTAGGCAGCACAGCGCAGATGTGCCTCTCGCATTCACTCTGTCTCTAGGGCGCGCGCCTCACTGTTCACCACAGGGCACTGCTGAAAGGCTCCGAGTTCCCGGTGTTCCCAGGGTTAAAGCAGGAGCACCGCTGTGGTTTCACACGCAGACGCTGTTGTTTGAGGAAAGCAGAAGCACGAACTCAAAGCCAGCGATTAGCACTCTACACCTTCCAGGAGGAACACCCCCTCCGAACGCTGAAGCGTGCGCTGGCTCCGTAATTAAAACCCAGCCAGAGATCCTCTTTGTTAAACATCCTGCTAATCCCAGCCCGAAGGTATCCGCCGGTACCCTGGAGGATGCCCTCTGTACTCCTGCCAGCTCTTGCGTTCGGGTCACTTCACCGTAAGTCGAGCTTTCATCTCCTCCTGCCTTTCCTCGCCGGGTCCCAGAGCGGCAGCCCGTCCCTCTGAAGGCTGTTTAAAGTGTAAATGAAAAGATGAGACACCAGTGAGCCGCCGCCTCGGGCTCCTTCATTTCTGAACAGCAATTCCTTGGACTTCCCTACCTTGACAGACGCAATATGAAGTCTTCTGTGATGGAAAGCGAGGAGGGAAATCGACTATGCAAGGCAGGTAGCGCACTCAGTACAGTTTTGCTCTGCAGCTGCACGGAAGGAGAGGAGATTCTACCAGGCAGAGAGTCCTCTCCAGGCCAAACCGCTGCGGTAGCCCCTCTGCCCTGCAGCACAATTCCCAGTGCTGCTACCGCTGGCTCACAAGGAAAAGCCTTCAAAGCAATTCCACCTCTTCTCAGCCGCTCAGAGAGACATGGACTCAGGGAGAGGAGGGGGGAGGGATGGGGGGGAAAGAAAGGAGCAGCTCGATGCAGCACGTTTGTGCCACGGGCCACGGAGAGCCCTGGGTGCAGACCTAACGCACTCGCCTCCCCACCCTGCAGCAGCAGGTGAAGGAAGGACGGTGATGCTTCAAGGGTCCGAGCCAACCTCAAGTATCTGATCCCCTCGCGACTGACCCACGCTTTGGGTCAAGCCCTGCAGCAGACACAGCATTCCTTCCCCAGCAACAGAAAGCAGGGAACTGCAGCGGGATCCAAGCGCAACGCCTCCAGTCAGCCCTCCGAGAGTCACTAGAGCCCTCCAGAACTGCTGTCAGGAGGCACTCTGTTGGATAACACCACGCTCCTCTCCTACTCACGACAACCCCCCCTCTGTCATTCATTTGGCTGCTGCGAGGCAGATGCTCGGGGAGGAATCTCTAACGTTCAACTCTGAGTGACAGATCCCTGGGAGGAGCAGGCGGCGCTTCCATCCATCGTCGAGGTCTTTCCTGTTTCATAGGAGTGAACCACGCTTGTGGGCACAGGTGCCGACGGCACTGTGAAACAGTCAGCAGAGCTCTGGTAAACTCGCTTCCCAGGTCTCCCAAGGCTGCTCGGTAGCCCAGTCCCAGCGAATCCGATGATGGCCTCCATCACTTCACACGCACAAGTGACCCCACGGGCTTTGCTGCACTGCTGAGATCACATCCTGGTCCTGGCCAGCCATCCTTACGTGCTAGCTCCAGCCTAAAAGCAGCCCCCTGCGCACCTTTAGGAGGAAGGACTGGAGCCCCAGCCCTTCAGCAGTGCAGTGATTCCCACCCCTGCACTCTGCTCAGGGCAGTGCTCTGACAGTCAACAAGGCCGCTTCTGAGAGCTGGTAAATCTGGCTGTTAAGGTTTGGAGTGAAGGACCCCGCTCCCTCAAAGAACAGAGTACACGCAGCTTCATCTCCACCGCCGCAAGAGCTTGGCCCAGGTAGGGAACCCGGCTCTGGAGAGCTGCCCTGGGAGGCTGGGCAGGAACCCTCACCTGCGCTACGCCGCCTGCCTCAGCCAGCTCAGTGCCTGCGCTGCCAGGTGAAGCACACGCACGGCGCCGCCTTACCTCGCCGAGTGCCGCCGCGCGTTCCTGCCGCCGCTCCTGCACGTGCGGGTTGACGGCGAGCAGCTGTTCCCGAGGGGGTGCTCCTGTGGCACGGCTGCTGCGGTGGCGCCGAGCAGAGGGAAGGCAGGGTGCCTCTCGACAGCTCTGCTGGCGCCCGGTCATGCGCCGTCTGCAGCCGCATCTCTCTGAGCGCAAAAGGAAGAGGAAAAGGTTTTCTCTCTCAGGCTGCAAGGACGCAGCCTCCTGTCCCGCGTTCGCGCTTCAACGGCAGAGTCCGTTACCGCCGCCTTTTCATTCCGGGAGGGCTAATCACCTCGGCCAAGGGCGATCCGACTGCAATCTCCAGGCAAACTGCGGCAGCTCTGGGCACGGCGACGGCGGCAGCTCGGCGCGAGAGAACGCCCCGCTAACCCCCTAACTCTTTCCATTCACTCCCCTGCCATTAGGGCTTCCCCGCGATTAGGAATTCCTCCGGACTATGAGGAGAGCTCGTCTCTACACATCTGAGAAGATAATCCTGTTAGAAACCGGCCGCGTCCAGCGCGCCGCCGCTCCAGCCGGCCGCTCTAATCCGTTTGATCCTCCCGCCGAGTTCCAACAATGCGCAGCCTCAATTACACCAAACGTGAGGGGTTTAGCTGGCGACGACAATGCCGGGCTCCAGGAGCTGCCTCCTGCCCATTGTCTGCCGCCACAATACCGACCCCCGTGCCGCCCTGCAGCGCAGTAGCTGCTCCGAGCACAACACAGACACCTCGCTCCGCGTTACAGCCCGAGGGATTCGCAGAGAGGAGCCAGAGCCCTGAACCCAGGGCTGCTGCAGGATCAGTCGTCGTGGGAAGAGTCTTCTGGCCCGGGAGGCAAGTATGAGCTCGCAAACCAGAAGTCTCCCCTTGCAGCGCAGCCTGGGGCTACAGAAAGGCTTACAGAGCCCCCAGCCTGGTCACTGCACTCCTGGTGCCACCAGGAAAATCATTTACCTGCTGCTACACTGAGCGGGGGAGGCAGAGTCTCCGACAAATTCAAGGCAGGGAGAGTGGAAAATCACCGCTGCAGTGTCATCGGCTCGCGACGACACCCCGGACAGCACAAGAGAAAACCCTCTGCGCGGCACGACAGAGCGCATCCCCGGGGCATCGGCTCTGAGAGCCAACGCCAGCAACAACCTGCCCTGGAGTCTACGGCCACAACTGCCTCCGGACAACGCTCACACCCGCTTTACCTGCACAGACACAGCGAACAGGAGCAACGGGCAGCCCAGGGCGAGCTCGCCACGCCACGCAGCCCACTCCTTCCTCCAACTGTAGACGCTGGCACCGAACAGCCAGAATTACTCGGGCAGCAACAGCACCGAAACAAGAGGGTCGCCCTCACTCTCCCCGCATGGCCACGCTGGGAAGGAGAGGGAAGCGTGCCACGCCGCCTCGTGTCTATTCAGAAGGGATCCTCCAGCCGTGGGAGCATGTTGACACTCGGCGCTGTAAATAAACTGTTCTTTCCCATCCCAATATTTCCTCCTCTGCCTCTCTGTCTCTCTCTGTCACCGTCTCTCTCCTCTTTTTGTTCTGACACACGGCACCCAGTCGGGCGCACGCCCCCGTCACTGTCAATATGCACACTCATTAGCAATATGTCAGGCTGGCATTTGCAGCTCGGGCTCCGGCGCGCAACGCAACCGCCCCGCAGCGCACGGGCTCACGGAAAGACACAACCGCGGGGAGAGCGGCTCTGCAGAACCGCCTCTCACTCGGAAAAGGGGGCAAACGTACGGCACGTGCGGGACCGGTCCTCCGGCAACGGTCGGCAGAGGTGCTGAGAAGCGGCTCTGCGGCCACCGGCGCCGCTCCGGTTCCACAGGCGCGGGCACACACACGGGCGAGTACGCACACACCGAGCGCACGGTCTAGCGAGGTGCTCTGACGCTGAGCCGTGATCGCAAGGCTGCGGCGCCTCCCCTGCTCGGGTTGTGCCCGAGCAGTTCCTCCTTCTCAATTCAATCGGGGATGGAAGTGGTGAATGAAGTGTCACCACGCGCCCACCCGAACCCGACTGCGGGGCCCTACCTCCTCGGCCGACAACAGCGCCGGCCGCCCCGCCGGCTGAGCAAACTAGCTGAGGAAACCACCGCATCCCTCTTTACAGCAGCAGAGAGAGGAGGCTGCTGAGGGGGGTGAGCAGCAGGGCGCTGTGGTTTGGGTTCTCCCCCTGCTGATGCCTCGACACCAGCACTCCAGAGCGCTACTGCAACTGCTGTGAAACACAACGGCAGCCGGGAACGCGAGGCGCCGGCAAAGGACCGACTACCGCACTGTTCGGAAGAGAGGGAGACGCAGAGGGAAGGAAACCCACCTTCAGTCATCCCGGCGAACGACTCCTCACACGGCTCCAGCGGTACAGAAGCCGACGCCGCGGCGCTGGCGATCCCTGTGGCAACGGCATGGCGCTGCCGGCAGGTCTTTGGATTCGAGTGCTCAGCGGCGGCAGCGAGTTTGTTAATGATGATATTAGCCAGCTGGCGGGAGCGATCAATCATCGGCTGCGAGCAAGCCAGACAAAGAGACATCTCATCATCGCGAGCGGCGCAGATAAATTCCCTGCCTTCCTCGTGCGTGTCACCGACTCCGTCCCTCCTGACCCTCTGCACAGCCGTCGGCTGTCAGATTGAGATCCAGCCGGCTCCCCGCTCTTCTTTATCCCTGCCTCAGATCTGGAGCTCCTGGTTATCAGGAGGAGAAGCGTCACCAGCTGTCTCCGAACAGGAAGGCAATCAGGTGAACGGTACTTATTATCTCTCGTTGCCTTCTGAGGAGCGGCGAGATTGATTCTGGACCAACACCACGGCCACAGCCCAGGCACAGCTACTCCAGCGCCGAGTCTAGGATGCGCTGCCTACGTCTAGGCGACCTCATTAAACCCGAGCTCACAGCAGAAGTTTGAGGGTTGCTTGTTGCTTCAGTCCCCGTCCTGGTTCGGGTTCCTATTGTCCGCCTGCCTGTTTCGCAGCCGCGCTGTGGGAGCGCAGCCTACATATCAGGCATCCTTCCCCCCTCCCCAAAACTCTCACGCAAGCCGACCGCGCGGCTCCTCGGGGGACTGTGTTTCACAGTCGGACAGTCTTAATTGGGCCCTCAGAAGCAGTTAGCTGCCGTTACAGGCTCCTCTGTACACATCTTCCTCTCAACTAGTCTGATCGCCTCTGCCTCCCCAGTAGCGACGGCAGAGGTGCGGGGTGGCACCGCCTCAGCCCACGCTCCTGGCTTCAGGCCCTGCTTTGCTCACAAACGGAGCGCCCTGGGCAGTCGAGAAGGCTTCAAGGGAATGAAAGGGCACCCCAGCGAGGCTCTCGGGGATGACAGAACCCCCGACCGGGGATGCTTCACAGCGCAGCCTACATATCTGCTGCATACATAGAGTGGAGTTGGTTACAGCAGGGTACGGATGTGGCCGGAACCCTGGCTGCCCGGGCACCACAGGCTGCTTCACCAAGAGAGCTTCCTTTCAGGTCTCACTTTGGGTTAATTAGCTTTGGGTTAATTAAAGCCTGGGTTACATCCTCGGGGAGGTACCCAGCAGTACCCTCTCAGTCCCAGCGAGGACGATGCCCCGGGCTGGGAAGCACAAGATCCTCTCTCACTCTGAAGAGAACTCCCTGCAGAGCAGTACCTGTCTCCTCGGTTCCCACACACAGCCTTCCCGTTCCAACCAGGAGGCAGCAGCCTCTGGGGGTAACAACTGCACCCTGACCACCCTCCCCTGGACTGACGGCGTGGCCAGAACCCGTCTGCCTTTGGGAAGGGGAGTCTGTCCTGTGTTCCACTCGGGGAAGTTCACGAGGCCAAACCACGATGGTTTCTGATGTCTGGGGAGGGCCGGGGGTAGGAAAGCAGATCCCATGCTCAGATGACTCCAGTCATTCCGGATGAGCGCTGAAGGGCTCCCCCAGCGCCTCAGGCAGACAGAGAGGACTGTGCCAGTTCTGCACTGCGACCTATACGCCGACTGCTAACGAGTCCAGGTCTACCTGCGGCACCTCCAGAGCACCCCGTGAGCAGGCTGTTGGAAAGCCCAGTCCTAGCCCAACCACGGTGACTAATGCCCTTCATTAAAACAGCGACCACCGCAAGAATCCGGCTCGGAAGGAAGCCCTTGCTGCGCTATTCCCTCTCCTTGCTGTTGCTGCACCCTGATGTCGCTCGTTCCACACAGCCTGTAAGCATGAAGGGGTACTCTTGGTTCCAGCACTGAGCTTTAAGCCAAGAGGAAAGAAGAGGCCGTAGCAAAGGAGCGGGAGGCTTGGGAAGGACAGGCTGCTACAACAGCCCATCCGCTGTTCCTGAAGGTATTCCAAACGCATCCTGTACCCAGGGGAGAGTCTAGCAGCTTCAGCCACAAGCACAGAGGTGGCCAAGGCTCTGAGCACTCTGCTCTGAGCTCTCAGAAGTGGAAACCAGGAGGGTCTGATCCAGACTGAGAGTTACTGAACGGTCAGGGAAAGCAGGATCAGGCTCGGTCACCCGAAGCACTCTTGTTTGCCCCTTCTCGATACACAACTCCGGTGCTCTTCTCTCACACTTTTTCACTACTTCAGGGTGCCCCCTGTAAAAACACAGAGCTCACCTCATCTCCCCTGTAAACAAGGAGGAGCAGTGGCCCCGAAGATGATCAGGGGCTGGAACACCGTCTCCTCGAGGACAGGCTGAGCCAGGTGGTGATTCCTGCAGGAGAGCAGGCTCTGAGGAGACCTTCCTGCAGACTTCCAGTGCAGAATGGGCTAGAGGAGAGATGGAGAGGGACTCCTACCTATGAGTATAGTGACAGGACAGAGTCACCCTGGAGGTCGGCAGACTCAGATCAGATGCCAGGAAGAAACTGCTGATTGTGAGGGCGGTGAGTCACTGCACCGGAGACGCCGTGCGGGCTCCCTCCCCGGCGGAGAGCACAACCTGAGCTAGGGGATGGTGGCAGGGAGGCTGGGAAGAGATGACCTTTACCTTTCCTTCCAACCTAAGCCATTCCACCAACCTACGACCGGCGCTCTCCGCTGTCATCACTAGGGTGAAGGAGTGCAGGGAGAGAGCTGCATGGTGGTCTCTTCCCCCAAGTAAGAAGTGACAGGAGAAGAGGAAACGGCCTGGAGTTGTGTCGGGGAAGTTTAGGTCAAACATGAGGAGAAATCTCTCTTGAAAGGGTCATGGGGAATCGGAACGGGCTGCCAGGGAGCTGCCTGGTTCACCGTCCCTGCGTGGTTTCAGAGCTGTGCAGCTACAGAGCCCACTTGGCTGTATGGAGACCACCACTCAGACCGTACAAGGCCAGGGGGTGTACTCGGTGACCTACAGGAGCCGAGAACATAGAATCCTTACCTAGGGATGGGAAGGGACCTGGAAAGATCATCCAGTCCATCTGGTCATCTGGTGACAGGACAAGGGGCACTGGGTGCCAGCTGGAACAGAGGGGGTTCCCTCTCAATCTCAGCAGGACCTTCTTCCCAGGGAGGGTCCCGGAGCCCTGGAAGGGGCTGCCCAGGGGGGCTGTGGAGTCTCCTTCTCTGCAGACGTTCCAGCCCCGCCTGGCTGTGTTCCTGTGCCACTGGGTCTGGAGGATCCTGCTGTGGCAGGGGGACTGGACCGGATGATCTTTTCAGGGCCCTTCCCATCCCTAAGGATTCTANGGATTCTGATTGCATAGCAGCATTGCACAGTGCTGGGCTGACACAGACCCACCGAGTTCTAGTTCTGTGCCCCTACCCATCAGCTGGAACTCCAACAGGACGGCCTAATGAACCATTCTGTCACCACTTCCTTCGCTGTAAATCCTGGAGACCTTCCATGCAGGACCTCATTACGGAAAATTACCCGCAATTAAGCGATGTGTAAATTATCCATCTACAATAATGGGCAGAGTAATGAGAGCAGTGCTCCGCCCCGCCTAATCCAGCGGGCTTCTACATCAGCTTCCACTGTTCAGCAGCTGCCAATTCGTAAGGAGCCTACACAGGGTCACGGAGGCTGGCAGAGCCCTCTGAGCTCCCCCAGCCCAGCCCAGCACCTGGCAGCACCCCAGCAGCCAGAGCAGGGCACTCAGGGCCACAGCCAGGCTGTCCTTCAACACCTCCAGACACAGGGACTCCACCACCTCCCTGGGCAGTCCAGTCCAGGCTCTGAGCACCCTTTCCCTGAGGAAGGGCTTCCTAAACTTGACGGTGCTGCAGCGCACAAAGTAGGAGAAGGAAAGGAGCAACACAAGGACAAGAAGGCAGTGCAGACGGTGCGCAGACGATGGTCAGCAGGCTAAGGGGAACACAGGTAGCAAAACCAGTCTGGGCAACAACGTCCCTCTGCGGTGAGCCTCTGCCTGACATCAGGAGCCTCTAAGGACTGGTGATGCGCTGACTCCCTCACTCACTTTCCTCTCACCCCAGGAGCGAGCATACATAGCTACAGACAGAGCGCTGGCTCTGTGGTGCAGAGTCTCAGCTGGCACGTCCCGTGTGTTAAAAACAGCAACAGAGGGGCCGCTCATTGTTCTCAGCAGCACAGAGCCGGAGTCAGCCAGCGTCACAACTGCACACACCTTCCCCTGAAGAGAGGGCGACCATAAAGCCTCCGAGCAGAACGACGTCTGCAAAGGTCACACGCAGCTTCTCCAGGGGGAAGTACCGCAAGGCAGAGGTAACGAGGCCAGTCAGTCTTCAGCGCAGGATGAACAGGGGTGGAACAGTCACACGCTGCAAAGGAAGCACCTTGCTGCCGTCCCAGGAGCCAAGCGAGGAAGGGAAAGGGGAAGCAGACACCACCGTCCACCTGTGTCAGGGAAACAGGTCTGGTCTGACCCTGCTGTGGTGCTGTCACACAGCCACAGGGCTGTGAGTTGAGAAGGACCTCAGGAGAGCGAGTCCAGCTGCACCACCAAAGCAGGAGGGTCTAACGCACATCACGGTGGGGTCTGGGAATCCCTGGGAAGGAGACACCCGTGAGCGGCAGGTCTGTCCCGCTGTGCCTGGCTGCAGGCAGGTCTGAGTACTCAGCTAGTACTTTCCTTGGCACTCTTTTCCTGGCACCAGTGCTGTGTTACTCTGTTATCGGCTCTCGTCTGACGTTCGCCTGGTCAGTCAGAATATCACGGTCACACAGTACTGATGAGGCTGGAAAAGACCTTAAAGATCACCCAGTCCAACCTGAAACCAACCAAGTCACCCTAACAGCTGACATCTAACATGCAGCGGCTCAGGCAGCAGCATCTTGCCTTTGACTACATCCAGCAGGAGGAGAGGGGAAAACACTGTGGCTAACGTGGAGCAGCTTTTCCCTGCCATATGCTCCCCACCTCTGCTCATCCGTGGCTGGGAAAAGACAGACACGTCCTCCACTCACACTGGGTCCACTAACAATTCTGCTTCAGAGTCGGTTTGGACCCTCCGGGAAAGGCGAGACGACAAACACCTTGGCTTACACAAGGGCAGACATACAGCACCTTCTCAGAGGGCCCCTGCACAGGTCGGCTGTGACACTGGAACACCGTGGTTTCACGAGCTGACAACAGCTCTGCCGCAGCGGCAGGACCTGCTGCAGCTGACAAGCATCTCCCCGGCAGCAGCTCAACCCTGACGTTGCGGTTATGAAGCCTCTGCGAGAGCCTGAAGGCTTCTCCTGTGCAGAAGATCCCACTTGCAGTCAGCTGGGACTAGGACGCAGGCACACAGCGAGACAGAAACGGCAACGGAGGGAAGCAGAAGCTCATTCTGGGGTAAAGGAACCTTCCTACACCGGGGGAACAGCCCGCAGCGTGGCAGCCACGCAGGCTCCTCAGACTGCAGGGTACTCAGCTGTAACGTGTCATCCCCATCCTTCCTCCACAGCTTCACAGGTCTGTGGGTTGAGGGGGACCTCAGGGATCACCCAGAGCAACCTCTCACAGCAGGATCCAGATGGAATGAGCTGGCCCAGAGCCCCATCCAGCTGAGCCTGAGCACTGTCTGCAGCTGAGCAACCCCCCCCTGCCCTTGGAAGACCCTTCCCCTGTCTGACAGCTCTCAGTGGGGACAACTTTCCTCTCGAATCCAGTGGGAATCTCTCCTGGAGCAACTGGCAACCCTTCCCCCTCGGCCTTTCTCCAGGACTCCTGGTGCAAAGGGAGTCTCCATCCTCCTGGCAGCCACCCCTGATGGACTGGAGCATCGCAGTAAGGTCCCCCCTCATCCTGAGAGTGAGTTTGGAATCAGGCTCTTTTTAACCTCCCAGGAGAGCCCCAACTTGCCAGAGGGCTACAGCCCCTGCTATTAGATCTTGCTGCAAGCCCCAGGACCACCCATGGGCTGGACGGGGATGTGCGGTGCTGTGTTGCCCCTGCACAAAGCCTGTCTGCAAAGGAAAACACGGCGGTTCCCCTCAAAGGAGAGGGTGATCAACGCCTTGGGGCTGTTTGGGGCTGTTTTCAACTGCAGACAGACAGTTCTGGCACAAAGACACCCCCGTGTGACGGGACCGAGGAGCTCACAGGAGGCACCTGACCACAGGTGCAATCCCGAAGCACCCTCCGTGCTCGCAGGGTTCCCCAGCACCTAACACCAACAGCTCTGAAGTCTCCACGCCGGAGTGGAGGGTGGAAGTTCTGCACGAGCAGCCCCCTCCTGAGAAAGAGCAGACAAAGCCCACAACAACAGCCCCGCTAACACGGTTCCACCGCAGGGAGTAGGTGCTGCCTGGTCCCGAAGGGTTTCCAAGCCTAAAATACGCCCAGGACACGGAGCAAAGCTGGAAACAGCTCGGAGTACCCCGGTGTGTGGGTGCCGGGCTATGGTTGAATGCATCACGCTCCTTAGGAGCAAGGACTCGTGAGGGTTCCAGCTATCGCAGAGCAGAGGCTCGCTGCTCGCTCGGCCGCTGCAGCATCAGTGATCCCGGGGAAATGAAATCGCCCTCTCCCTTAAAACCGAAGGCTGATTGAAATCATTGAGGAAGGAATGTACACCCGGCCGTGTAAGCCAGGGAATCAAACGCTCCGCGGCCGACTGTGCCGCTGACAGCGCTGCTCTCCACTGAAAGGAGAAGGAGCAATCCCTCGCCGCCCGCCAGCCACGCGTCAGCCCAGGAGAGGAACAAAGAGCGGACGCCTCTGCAACTCAGCCTTTAACTGAGCTGCAACGCACGACTCCACACGTCTGGAAATCACAAGGACCTGCAGCGGAACGAGCCCAGAGTTAAAGCAGCACTGCTCGGCAGGACCCGAGGGGCCGGCTGGTCTCAGGCAGGGGTTGGAAGGGATGCGCCCGCACGCTCCCGTGTTAGGTCGTCGCTGCCCTACGCCAGTCCTGCAGAGCAGCGCTCAGGGCTGCTGCGCTTCAGGCGTCGCTCCCCAACGCTTCCAGTGCCAGAGCCTCTCATCCTTCCGCTTGCCCCCTTCGCATCTGAAACGCCAGGTGCAGTAACCCGCAGGCCTGTCGAGAATTGCACTGGGCACGCTGCAGCGCTCTGATGGAGGCCCTGAAACGCAGCGACTGCCCCAAAGGAACAGGCCTGGCGCTGGGGTCTTGCCCCTGTTTCTTAAACAGCCATCCCAGCGGCACCAGCACCAAGGTAAAGATGCGCGGTCGCCCGCATCGAGGCAGGACACGGACGGGTTCAAGGGAAGGAGACATGCGAGTAAATAACACGAGGCACCGCCGAGGCGTTAGGAAGAGGGGGTACTGAGATGAAAGATGAAACAGATGCAGTACACACCAACGATCAAAGAGCTGCGGCGACTCATTCTGAGAGTCAAAATGCAGCTGAGCACGGGAGCCCTGGCCGCCTAATGAGAGCGGGGGACTAAAACATAAGGATTAAACAGATGAGCTGTCTCCAGTGACTGCGCGGCGCAGGAAGCCCTGCTGAGCCGCTTGTAAAGGCGCTGTGCAGCTGCACACCTGCTCCTCCACAGTGAAACCTACAGGAAGCCAGCCTGGAAGGGGAACGGAGCTCACTAATGGATTCAATCGGCATCCTTGGGAGAAAGAGCGGAGAGATGATGCAAGAAAGCTGCTCCTACCGGGTCTGCTCTGCCCTTGCTCTTTGTTTACCAACTACTGCCACCAAAATCTACTAGGCAAGGGAAACGGATAGGGAAACGGATAGGGAAACGGATAGGGAAACGGATAGGATGCTGCCACCCTCTCATTCCCTTGCAGTGTAAGGACAGAACACTGCGAACACGATGGGAACCAGGCCTGGGAAAATGCTGCTAAGAGCAGCTACGAAAGACGAGGGGGTTGAATGAGCCCGATTCACTGTCGTAGGGCAGTACAATCCCTACGGCATCGCTTCGCCAGCCTTCCCGCGGGAAGCCTGCGCAGCGCTAGCAGTCACCCCACTGCTCAGAGCAGCCCAACTGCAGAGGGTGTACAAGCTCCAAACGGATCAGTCTTCCCCTCCCTGCAAGGGAGGGCTAAGGGGAACCTCACCCCAGAAAAAGGCAGAGCAGCACCGAAAGCGACTGGGGGATGCAGGCACCTCAGCACACGCAGGCTCACGAGACTCCCCAGGCGCTGCGTTCGTCGAGGTGCTCGTGGCCACGGCTCGCTACGGTGGCTCGCTCGTCCCTGGGGAAAGGGAGGTTACCCACCCGCCTGTCCCGCCAGCGCTGTGTGCAGTCACTTGCATCCTCGCCGCAGTTGACAGGACAATCTCTCCAAGGACCTGGGCAGAGCTGGTAGAGTGGACGTAGCTGATAGAGTTGATTTTCAGGTTACCTGCTGCCTGCGGGTTCACGCTCGTTGCTGGTCACAAGATTCAGTAAACATGACATAGCTCCAGAGACTCGTTTAGGAGTCCTTCCCCTACTGCACGGAAGGAGGAGGCATCGCTTCTCTTGCTTGAGTTACTGCTGGAGACTTCTAGACGCGCTCCTCAAATGACTTCTACTCGGCAAGAACAGAGTGGGGAATTCTAGAGAGAGCGTGGCCGGCTCAGGAGCTCAGGGCTACTCAGAGGCAGGAGCTCGCTCCATTGTTATTGTGACCGTGAAGCTCTGTGCAAGTTCCAAGGTGGGATGAGTCTACTGCTTTGGTCAGCTGTTCACCTGACTGCACCCTCAACTCCAACTGCCTCTTGTTGCGGTTTTGCAGCCTATTTCCAGAGAGCCTCACCAGAAGGGAAATCACAGA
>VZRI01004660.1:89915-108105 GCA_013397515.1 Upupa epops
GGATGATCTTGAAGGTCCTGTTTCACCAGTGATGGAACCCGATGAGACGCAGCCTGGTTCAGTTTCCAGCCACGAGTTCACCCACTGACTCCCCAGTTTGCAGCTGATGAGCGAGTACAAGTCTCGAGGGCTGCACTCACCCTTCTCAGGAGCAGATGCCATCCCAGTAAGAGGAATTAAAGCCCCTAAACGGCAGGGAAAGCCTGCAGCCACACAGGGCGCTTGCAGAGCTCACGGGGCTGCCTTGGCAGAACAGCTGACGCAGCAACATTTGCAGACTGAATGCCAGAAGCTGAGAATTCCACTACAGAAGCAGACTCCTTGGGAGCCGGTGCCATCAGCAACGAGAGCGCTGACACCCTTCCCCGATGCCACGGGCAGACAACAGCTGCTACTGAAGAAGAAGATGTTTCTGTAGAAGCCCTTGAGCAATGACCAGCAAGAAAGAGACCAGCAAACTCCTCCTGCCTCTTCACGGGGAGCAGGCAGGGACCCTTGTAATCAACAGCAGAGTGAGCACGAGCAAGAGAGGCTGCAGGAACTACCTTGAGGGGCTTGAGGAAACCCCCCCGAGGTGTGAGACACCTCTGGAAATGCAAGCTGTCTGTGTGAGTGGTGTGCTTGTGATCCAGCCACACAATCACTAGGGATGGGAAGGGACTCAGAAAGATCCAGTCCAACCCCCCTGCCACAGCAGGATCCCCCAGACCCAGTGGCACAGGAACACAGCCAGGTGGGGCTGGAACGTCTCCAGAGAAGGAGACTCCACAGCCCCCCTGGGCAGCCCCTTCCAGTGCTCTGGGACCCTCCCTGGGAAGAAGGTCCTGCTGAGATTGAGAGGGAACCTCCTCTGCTCCAGCTGGCACCCAGTGCCCCTTGTCCTGTCCCCAGATGCCCTTGAGCAGAGCCTGCCTCCATCCTCCTGACACCCACCCCTCACAGATTGAGAGACAGCAATGAGGTCCCCCCTCAGCCTCCTCTTCTCCCAGCTCCAGAGCCCCAGCTCCCTCAGCCTTTCCTCATCAGGGAGCTGCTCTCCTCCCTTCATCCTCTCCGTTGCTCTGCGCTGGAGACCCTCCAGCAGCTCTGTGTCCTTCTGGAACTGAGGGGCCCAGCACTGGACACAGCACTCCAGATGCAGTCTCACCAGTGCAGAGTAGAGGGGGAGAAGAACCTCTCGATCTGCTAAACACCCCCCTTCTGATCCCCACAGGATGCTGCTGGCCCTCTTGGCCACCAGAGCAGAGTCCTAGGGTGGCTCACTGGGAGCACTGACAGCTGAGCCAGGAGTTGACGGGGGTCTCCGTTTCCACTCAGCCTTAAGGGACTGGACTAAGCTGAATCAGTCTGCCCTACGGATCCCCCAACTGGTTTTGTGCGAGGAGCAACCTGCCCAGCCCGGAGCCACACTGCGCCAGGTCCCTCCTGGAAAGGAAGTGCAGAGAGCAGTGCCCCGATACGACCGCGACTCTGCACCCCAACGCAGCCTGGCAGGCAGCCTTTGCTCCAGAAGGCGCAGGAGCAAGAGGGACGGTGCGGTGTGCCAGAGCCTCTGGCCAGCAAACACCGCTGTGGCTGCTGCTGGAGCCCCAGGACTGCTCCTGCTGCAAGGGCCGACCTGCCCTCTCCAGCCTGGTGCCGCAGTACAGCTGCCTCTCCGGAGCCGCCGAGGCGTGAGCAGCCATGCGGTCAGCTGGATCAGGTGATTGATCCGTCTGAAAACTACCCCTAGCAGGAAAAGAAAAGCGGGATTAGCTCCCAGTGGAGCAGCAGAGCTTTAGAGGGCATTTCTGCAACAAAGACCCGCGCTCCCCGCGCAGCCGCCGGCCCGGGTCAGCTAAGCCGCTTCAGGGGCTCCCGCTCGCGTCCTTCACGCACGCAGACACCCTGGCTCGGGCCGTTCCCCATCACCGTCTGCTCTGCACTCAGCTTAGTGGAGGGTGACTTCGCCAACAGCTGCCGCCTAAGTTCTCCAGTTGAAGGGCAGGTCCCTGCCTTCCTTCCCCCTGCATTGGAAAGGCAGTGACAGAGCACCCCTCAGCCAGGTCTGCAGGAGCCTCGGGCACTGGGTCAGCAGTGCCGCTGGGAGGACTGAGGGGACAGACACCAAGCAAACTGCCCTGGCTCAGCCGGGCTCTGGCAGGACCTGCTGATGCAGAGCAAGCGGAACGATACGGGGACGACACTCGGGCAACCGGGAGGGCTGACTGGTTTCAAAGAACGGGTGCTGTGCCCAGCTGGGACTCTCACGGGGTCAACTGACCGTGTGCACACACACACTGCACAGACGTGTGCACGGGTGTAGATAAACCTGCACAAAGTCATCCTGGGGATCACGACCGAGGGTGCAGAAGGGTCAACAAACCATAGGGGAGACGGCAAACGTACGGCTGGGGATCAGTTCAGAGCTGGACCTCATGATTCCCAGTCCAAACTACTCTGTCCCCAAGCATTGTCACCCTGAAGAGGGATCCACAGGCAGAGTATCCTGTCCCCAAGCATCGTCACCCTGCAGAGGGATCCACAGGCAGCTGCCAAGACAGTCAGGGGAGAAGAGGGATGGCGTACGATGAGCACTCAGCTATCAGATACTGGCAGCACTGGCGCTATGACCATTCGGTATGGAACTTCAAATCATCCTCTGCAGGGCAATCAGAAGCCACCTGAGTCCCCCAGACCCAGCCTCATCCCCGACCTCTTTAGTGAAGAGGGTGTCTCAAGAGAGGGACAAGAGCATAAAGCCTCCCGGGCAGGGAGACGCTGCGGTGCGGCCCCCTGTGCCAGGAACTCGAGGATGAGCAAACACTGGTGGCCTCAGGGCATGGAAATCAATCCAAAGGCAGGGCTGGCTGCAGCGATGGCGACAAGCACAGGGTGCTCGTTGGGAAGGGAAGAGGATTTCTCCCAGCCTGCGCTCAGGTGGGAGCCTCGGTTGCTCCAGCTGAAGGGAACAGGAGCCGAGGGCTTTTTCTAAGCTGCTGGTAACCTTGCTCTCCACTCGTGGCCAGGGGCACGACCAGGCTGGGTAAGGTAGAGCTCCTGCGGGAGCTGCCTCCCGTGGGTCCCCAACACCTGTGAGATCTGCACCGAAGCTGCCAGCAAATTCAAGGGCAAAGAATTCCACCCAGGGAGTGTGCAGTCTCCTCCTCGGGAGACGCTCCAGCCCTGCCTGGCTGTGCCACTGGGTCTGGGGGATCCTGCTGTGGCAGGGGGATTGGACTGGGTGATCTCTCCAGGTCCCTTCCCATCCCTAAGGATTCTGTGATTCCATGAATTCCTTTGTTTGCAGTTCTTCTGCACCACTGGACTGCCCCGCTGCGAGCAGCATCGGAAGGGATAGGCCTCTCGTTAGAATTCAAGGGGCCTTCTGGAAAGGAACTCGCACGTAGTTCTGACTTCAGCCTCCAACAGCCCCAGCACGGGCTCTGCGTGGCACAGCGGGCTGAGCCGAGGACGAGCAGTGCAGCACACAGGTATCTGGTGAGAAGCAGCAGAGAGAAACAGCAACCACGACCTGTGACTGAGTTACACACGGCACTGTGGCCTGTGCTTCCGCTTCTCTTCCGAAAGAGACGACTGCAGAGGAGTCTGCAGCGACTGTAGACTCACAGAATCCTTAGGGATCGGAAGGGATCTGAAAGGATCACCCTCTCCGATCCCCGTGCCACAGCAGCATCCCCTAGACTATAACCCAACTATGTACCAGCTGCTGGTGAGAGAAGATGCAAGATCACCCACCCTGAGAGCAAAACCACCGGAGAGCCCACTGCTGCACCCTTCACTTCAAAGCTGGGATGAGAGATCAGGGAACAAGGCAGGAGCCGGCGAGAAACAGCGACGACCGACTCCGTTCACAGCTGCCCCAGATTACCTGGGGTGGTGGGTACTGGCTGCTCCCCTGACTCGGTTTCCGTTGGTAGATCTACCTGATCTCAAGTGTCTGCTACCAAAGCGGCGGCTCCGACAGCAGCACAGAGACCGAGGAACTGCCCCGAACGCAGCGCCGATGATTGCTTCTCTCACGCTCAACACTCCGCTCCAGTGGGGCTGACGTCCTCGCCGGGCGGTCACTGCTGTGTTAGGCGACACCGAAATGGCCAGACACAGCATCTCCTCTCTCTGAACTCCCCAGCAAGCGGGCGAGTCCTTCTGCTTGCATTTTAAAAGGCTGAAACATAACCAGGAGGAGGAGGACAGACTGATGCTCCAGAGAGCTGCCTGCCTGTGCAGCCATCAGCCACCTTCACCGCAGGTGTGAAGTCAACCAACCAGTTCCAACAAAGGCCCCTCAACCCCTGTGCTGCCCATGTACAACTCTCCTCGATGCCACAAACTGGCCACCTCTCCCCAAGAGGAATCGCTGAGATACCCCCTCAGCACCACCCATGGCTTCCGACCTGCAGGCGCCTTCCAGTGTCACGTCTCTTCCAAACCCAGGGCTTTCCAACCCTTTTCCATGGAAATTCCTATTTGTTTCTAATTTTAAAGAAGGGAAGGGTCGGCTACCCCTTCCGCTTCCGAGTACGCGGGGCTTGCCGAACCGCTTCCTCCTGCATGGAGCAGGCAGTGCCTGCGCCCCGGCCCCTTGCGAAGCAGCCTTCCAAGACCATCCCGCTTGGTTTGCACCTCCGAGCTCCTTTCAGCAGGAGCTGTAATGTCCTGGTCTGTGACTCGGTCTAGGGGATGCTGCTGCGGCAGGGGGATCGGTCTGGATGACCTCTGGAGGTCCCTTCCCATCCCTGATAACTCGATGCTAATACCCGTTAAGTGCCCTGGAGCAGCAGCCCTCTCGAGCAGTAACCTGAAGGAGCTGCACCTGCAGATTCTGCTCTCAACCCGCTGCCGAAAAGCAGCCCGGTGGCTCCAGAGAGCTGTGTAAACTCTCTCTGAGAATTCATTCTGGTGGCAATTAGGGAGTGCGCTGGGGAAACGTGTCAGGGCTGCAGCGTGGCGTCCGAAACGCTCGCCTCAGGAAGACTGGAGCTGGGCTCAGCGGGCTCAATGAAACCGCTGAGGCTCGCTGCTGGCAAAACCAAGCTGCGAGCTTCAGGAAATCTCACTCCTCCAGAGCGGTTTCGACTGCCTGCAGCTGCGGGACTGCCCGTGCCCCGCGCCTGCTCACGAGTATCCTGGGCGCTGTTCCACGAGGCTGCTCGCTGTGCGTGGAAAAGCGAGAGCTCTGACTTCTCACCTCGCGTGTGTCTGGGATACCGCCCAGCCCTCAGGTTCCAGCTCCTCCGACTTTGTCCTCCGTGGNGTGGAAGGGTCAATCCACGGCCGCCGATGCAGGAGGAGCGACGTGAACACCGAGCAGCAGACAGGCTCGCTGAAGTGTTCCCAGTCTGTCCGCAAAAAAGACACCAGCAACCCAACCCCGGGAACAAAACCCCCGCCAGGGCGAAGGGGTTTCCTAGTGCTATTGTGTGCCCTGCGTCCGTCCGACCGACCTCGGTGACAGCCAGCCGGCTCACAGGACGGAATGACTCCTGCTCCTAGTCTCATCCCCGCTCTGTACTCTCCGCTACCCCCTGGATCAGCCGCTACAGAGATTCCGACACACGGGAACGAGCGGGCACAGTAAGATCGACACAAGGAGCACGGGTCTGGTGGGAACGACCGGCTGATGTCACTTGAGTGCCGGGAACTTGGCAGAGGCTGGGGGGCATTTCCCAGAGCCCAGGCAGAGTTAACTTCACTGCAAGCACTCGCACAGAGGGCACCGACAAAGCGGCAGGCAGACGGCACCGGAACCCGCGGCGCTCGCCGCGCGGTGTCCGCACGCAGCGCCCGCATCCCGAGGCGATCGATCACCTATGCGAGCGGCGAGACGCAGCGCCAGCCTTTCATTGTCAGTCGACACCCGGGCTCATCGCCGGCGAGCGCGGCCGCCCCGCTAACGGCAGAGGAGGCGATTGCCAACTCCCCGCGCTCCGCTCCAAGTTTCAGGGGCTCTCTGGAATGAAAGGGAGCTGTTTGTGGAGCTGGCTCGTTCCGTCCCATTAACCCCGAACAAACCGCGTTTTCAGCGGGACAGCAGTGTTTACTTGTGAGAGCTGATGAATTGTACCCCGCCGTTTATCACCGGCAGACAAAGCCGCCCGGGCACAGTTCTGGACATAAATCAAGGGACATGCTTGGAAATAAAAAAGGGATTGCTTAAGTCCCCCAAAACCGCATCGATTGAGGTCAGCTCGGCCATAGCAACCAAGAATGGTGCTCGGGCCTCCGGTAAGACTTAGCAACCGATAAATGAGCCCAGATCTCTTTTCATCTCCACTGGTGTGAAAGCCGAAATTAAAAAGATTAGATCACGCTGCCCCCGCCACAAAAGGCTTCACGGGGAAAAAGTCAGCCCTGGCCTTTGATTCACATCCCATAAATAACGTTCATCCCTTCCATAATGAACAACATTCAAAGTAAATTGAATCTCCGTAGCGCCGCTTTCCCTCGCTGCACCCTATTTCCATAACAATACCTCGCAGGAAGCTCAGAGCAGGGGGCTCCTCGCCAAGGGAAGGGGCGCCCTGCTCTCCTCCGCGCCGCTCGGCTTCCAGACGCTTAGCGCTTCGACCCAAGGCGCTGGAGGTTATCGTCGAGGACACACGACGCCTTAACCCTGGCGCTGCGAGACGCTGTCACCCTTTCAACAGGGAGGTCTCACGGCCGACAGCCCCTTTCCCCTTCCTTCCCTTTGAGGACGCACGGCAAATTCCGCTTCCCGGGAGCACCGAGCGGCTCCCCGGCTGGAATTTCCAGGAAAACAGAGTACGCTCGTTCATGGTCACTGCCTCTCTCTGCGCTGCTGCTACTCTCTCCCAGGCTCTCAGGAACCCCACATCAATCCCCCCGAGCGTTCCCAACGCGCTGCTACCCTACGGCTCCAACCCCGCACCGAGCATCGGGCGCTGCCGCTACCCCTCTCCCTTCGGCAGCAGCTGTTTGCAAGCAGGTGAAGCTGCTGGCAGCCCCCGACACGGCTGCAACGTATGAAACGAGAAGGCACGGGCAGCAAACGTCTGCGCTGCACTGCCACTGCCCTCCCCACACCTCTGTCTCGATGAAAACCCGGTCCTCGCTCCCTTCTTGCTGCAGGTTGCCCGAGCCAAGGTTTAAAGGCAACTGCCCCCCCCAATTACAAACACTGCAGCAACAACCGGTGCCGACGGCACTGTGCGAGCGCGGCGGGGGCCCTCATTAACGCTGCAGACTCTCTGCCCCCGGTGCAGTTAAGGGTGCACAGACGGTCCCGAGCGAGGGTGGAGGGAGCGCCGGGTGCCCATCGCTGAGCGCCCAGCCACGCGGCGCTTCCTCGGGCAGCGGGATGCACTGCGGCCAAGCAGCCGCCGCCAACTTCCACGGCTGCTCCTGGCGATGCTCTTTCTGTTCAAGAAGGGATTCCAGGAGCCACCACGTCCACGGGGAAAGCCTGCCTGCTCTCTGCCGACGTCCTCGCCACACAAAGCACAGCGAGGGGCAGCCTGGATGCGGCAGGGAGCCCGAACATTCCCACCCCAAGGCACGCTCGCAGCTACCCCGTTCCTAAGTTACTCAGACGGCTATAAATCCTGGGCGGAGGGTATAAATAGTCTCTCTTACCTAAAACTTGTCAGAGGAAAGATCCTTCTCCTTTGTCGTCACCTCCAGTGCCCCCTCTTGCCACCATGGAGATGGGTTCTGCTGTGTTTATCGCTCAGTGCCTCGGTCACAGCCGTGACACTGATCTGCCTGCACAGCCCCGCGCAGGGGTGTGCGAGCGAAGACAGCCCGCTGACTTCCAGACTGGGAGTCTAACCCTCAGGCCGAGTCAAGGCTGAACGGCAGCGATCAGAGCTCTGTCCCTCATCACCAGAGGAGACGAGGCTTCTCCCTGCCCCCAGCGAGAAGCGAGGCTGTCATCAGGGATTCCCACTCCAATGCCTCCAACGCAGGCAGACCCTCTCCAGACTGCTAGTGCCTGCCCAGCAGTCCGTGCAGAATACAGGTAGCTATTGTTCCTGAGACAGCTAGGTAGCCAGCCACTCAGGCTCTGACAGATCTCAACAAACCAGGGAGCCTGCTTTCGGTTTAACTCTTCATTCACTGGAGCTGTCCTCCTCCTGCCCTAGAGAGTGAGGGGCGGGGAAGGGAGAAACCAAACCCAGCTCAGCCGATTGTTCTGCTCTGGCCGAGGGAAACATTCCGGGCTGGATGAGCACCAGCACCAGCCCTAAGCAAATCTGGGCGCGTTTAATCCCGGAATCTCATCCGGTCTGGTGCTGGACCAGCCCAGCCAGCGGGAGCACGCTGCAGCAGTCCACCACCACCACCCCAGGGCTGCACCCCGCTCCCGCTCCGCCTGCCTCCTGCTTCTCGTAATTCACCAGGAGCTGGAACAGTGGGAACAGATCGTGTGCATCCCTGCTCGAGCACTGGAGGTGCTGACAAAGAGGGCCACTTAGCGGGACTGCTTCAGCGGTTCCCCCCTCCAAAGTCAGCTCTCAGCGCTGACTGGAAGGGAAGGCAGCATCTCCACAGCGAGTGCCACAGCAAGAAGTTGGCCAATTAGCTGGCGTCAGGATTGGCAGACACTCCTAGCAGTCCTGCAGCAGTTCACGTCGGGGTGGGGAGATGCTGTTGGCACAAAGACTTGCTGGGTTTTACTCTTATTAATTTATTCACTGACACCGTGCTCGACGGAGCTGGTGGAGCGATGCCCTGACACCTACGCTCCCTCTACGCAGCGCCGTATGAGACGCTAGCCATCCTGCGTCCCGCATCAACACCGTGCAAGCCCAGCCCAGGGGCCAGATTCAGCTTCCCAGCACTCCCTTCCCCTCCGCTTTAGGCCAGCCGTGCAGTCCTTCCAGGCTGACTGCAGCAGGATGCGTGTACGCACGCGTGTACTCGACTCAGGCTGGGTGGGCCGGACCGATTCCAGGTGTGAGAGGCTGAAGGTCCCACAGAAACCTTCCAGGGGGCAACGTGGTCCGATCCTGCCAGCACCTGTGCTTTTCGGACTGGTCAGCCTGCTGGCATGAGTGGAACTCTGCGTCCTGCAGTCTGGCAGAACCCATCACCTCGAGAAGCCCCTCTGCCCCTCACGGGAGGAACTGCCTACCGACAAGCTCAAAAGACGACCTTCCCTCGCCGCACGAGATCTGTCTGTCCTGGAAGCTGCTGGCAGTCACCTCACGGCGTTACAGAGCCGCCTTCTCGGCGTGCTTGGGTAGCTAACTGCACTGCTGCAAAACTGCCTGGCATCTAGTGCCAGCCTAAACTACCCCAGTGCCAGCCCGAACTCGCTCACGAAGCCGTAACTCTCCTCCAGTGTCATCCCAAGCTCCCCCCATGCCGTCACAAACTCCTCCAGTGCTAGCCCAATCTCCCCCAGTACCATCCCACACTCCCCCAGTGCAGCCAAACAGGCAAGAAAGCCCGTGGCCCTCGGGCTGACCGGCCCCAGACTGCCCAACGTGTTTACAGAGCCAGGACTCTGCCTTTCAGAGCCCTGTGGCTGGTTAATGCCAGAGTATCTCGCGCGTGGCAGCCCAGCATCCAGCCCTTCAGGGCAGAAGCACCCGCTGCACCGTCCTTTTCTACCACGTTACGCAGCAGCCTGATGTTATGAGGGGCAAGCAGCTGCCCACGGCAAATACCTGCCCTGATCAGAACAGGACGAGCTCCTGGCAAACGCAGCGCTCTTGTCCTGTCGGTGTGAAGGCAGCTGTTGCAGCTGAATGCAGTTTCAAACTACCCGGAGAATCCACGCCTGGCAGAGCCTCCACGGAGGAGCTGTGCCAGACCCTCACGGGTGAGAACGCGCTCACGAAGCCGTAACTCCAAAAGGGCTGTGGAGCTCGTGTTTACTGCCCGCAGCCCTCTGCCCTGCACAGCATCCCTGTGCCACTGCGAGATGGAGATCACCAGCACTGTGCCCTGCGAAGAGAGGACTGCAGCCCTGCTGAGGACCACGTGGCCAGGCTCCTGGGCACAGTCATGTTTGATCTCAGCCTCTTGTTAGGCCTGGTATTTCACCCCGAACTCCACCTCTCGCGCGTCTCCCAGCACTGAGCTTTGCTGCTACAAAAGCACTCAGCATCCGAAAACACCCAGGCCCTGAGGAACAGGAGTTAGGATGAAAAGGGAACGCTGCTGCAGCGAGCTCGTGTCAGAGCAGGACACCTCCCAGGAAGACAGAGACAACGCTCGCTATCAAGGCATGACCTCCTCCTCAGAAACCCTCCCTGCTTTTACTGGAGCAACCCCCAGGCTGCATCTGTGAGGGGAGCGACTGCGTCCAGGTTGTGAGCAAGACTGAAGCACTCTGTAAAGACTCGCGTGCTCTCTGAACGTTGCCCTTGAGCGGGACTGCGGCTGCTCTTCCCAGCCAAGCGGCCCCCACAGCAGTGGGAAACAGAGGCCTCGTGCAGAGTTGGGTGTGCTTGTACCCCACGGGGCTCAGGTTCTTCTGCCTCTCTGGTTTTAAGCAACAAAACTCACAGAGAGGAGAGGAAAAGGGGGCTGCTCAAAGGGAAGGAAAGGTGAGGCTGTGTTTTCCAAGCGCACACCGCAGGCAGGGAAAGCGGGTGCCACGGACACGATCTCGGGTGGACAGTCACTCGGTCAGCAGGGTATTCCTGCAGCGTGACACTTCCCAGGAGGAGCCTAAGGAACTCCAGGTATGTCCTGCACAGCGGTCCGAACCCTCTGCCTGACCCCCTGCTGGAGAACAGCCCGCTGGAGTAATCCCCCTCAGCCAACCCACGCAGCCCCACTGCGACCACCGACCACAGCCCAGGATCAGGTCCCATCTGCCCTGCGAGATGCCATCTGCGTGGCTCTTTGCACCCAGCGACGACCCCCAGCCCAGGTGAAGAGGCACAGGAGCCGTGTGACGGAGCTGCAAGGCACCTAACGCACCCCAGGAGGCAACCCCCATGGACCTTTTGCCCCAGCTGGTGGATGAATTGTCTGGAAAAAAGCAGCTCTCCCTGGGATCAGGAATCAGTTTCACACCCTCCCATCAGCTGTGGCTCCTTCCCTGCGGCTCCCCATGAGGAGATCACTGTCAGCTGCAGCTCCAGTCCAACTCCCTGGTACTCCTGATCTTTACTTCCTTGATAGAAAGGCGACTCTAAAGCATCACCTGAGAAGGCACCGGGTGTCATCAGAGCTACTCATTCAAAACGCAGTCACTGCACTTTGTTTCTCTGGTAAAAGACTGCAGAACATCAGATACCCCCCAAAAAGACAGGAAACTACTCAGGCTGGAGCCACTGCTGTTTTGCTTGGGATGCAGGCGGCTCCAGCGCGCAGTTCCGAGGAGAAGCCGCAGTGAACACACACTCAGCTGTGTCTGCACACTGCGATCTCAAACACTCGGCAGCTGGGCTGGGTAGAAGTTTCCCGAGACTCTCCCAAACTCCACAGAGTCAGCCTCCACGGGACAGCTTTCCTTTAGCAGGCTGTGTGACAGAGCCCAACTCCCCCCCCTCCTCTCCCTCCACCTGCCCTCCGCAGTTCTGTCACAGCAATAGTGAGGGTACTGCACTCCCCACAACAAGCTCTGTGAAGGAAACGTCAGGGATCAGGGCTCTGCAAGGTGATTACAGAGAGGCTGCACCACCACGCAGGGCAGCGGCAGCACGGGCACCTCTCATCGCTTCGTGTTCCTCTTGCAGATTACACTGCTCACACGTAATCTGCTCGGAAATCTGAGTACAAGTTGGCACTGCTTCCTTGCTTCTTCCTCCCCCCAGTTCCTTTGGAGCTAACAGCACAGGATACCGGAGCTAATAGCAGAAGGTACCGGAGCTAATAGCACAGGATACCGGAGCTAACAGCAGCAGATACCAGAGCTAACAGCAGAGGATACCAGAGCTAACAGCAGCAGATACCAGAGCTAACAGCAGCAGCAGAGCACAGCTCTGGGCCCACAAACGCTTTTCATGCTGCAAGGCTGCAGACTCGGAATGCCAAACCCGTACCTTACACAGCCTCTCTCCATCCTACCCTGAGCCCACTCCCCTAGCGACCTGCTGGCAGTACCTGCCTTACAGCCACAGGCTGCCGAGTGAATGAAACCCTCTCTTTTGAAGAAGTTAACTCCTTCAGCTGATTCGGTACCCTGTCCTACATCCAGGCAAGAGACAGAGAGCAAACAGCGCGAGGTACTTCCCCGTGAGAGAGCCCAGCCAACCAACCAGAGAACACCCACACCCCACCCTGCACTCCCGGAGTGACACCCCTCCCCACGGGTCCGAGCACAGACCACCGCGCTATCTCTCTCTGGCTCCTTCAGAAGAGCAGTCCCAGTGGCCCAGCTGCACTGCCACGCACTTGCTAGCAGGGATTTTTCTTCCCCAGAGGTTTTTACTGGCTCAGAGAGAATCGGACCTACCATTCCGCATGCTGATCCACGGCAACGGCTGCTTCCAAAGGGCCCGAAGGAAAGGAGCTGGACGGCCGTCAGGACTACCCGGGTCGCTTCAGCCTGCCGTGTCCGGTCGGCTCTCTGGCATCTTGTGATAAAAGTCAGAACACAACCCGGCTCAGTAACGCAGCAGAGCACAAAACCTTCCCCGACTTCCCTCCAGCGAGCGCTGTGTAAGGGAGCCTGCACAGAGCAATCTCATTTCACTCCACGAGTCGCATTCTCTCCGCAGATAATTGGTCTCCATGAGCTGTCTACAAAGCCGCAGCGAAGGCAGTTTGTCACACTACCGCTTCCAGAGGGCTATTCCGGAAAGACCAGCCTGCTTTTGCAGGGCTCTACTGTCTCTGCTGCTCTTACTGTTAACTTTGCTTCTTGACTGTTAGCGACAGAAGCCCGCGCTACGGTCGCCAGGGCACCGTGGCATCGGAATAGAATCAAGAAGCTTTCGCGCTCGCAGCCAAATGGGTTCAGGCTGCGGTCGGTCACACAGCACACCTCGCTACAGGACACACAGCACACCTCATGGGGAGTAAAACACCCAGGCAGGCGCGGGAGCTTAGCTGAAAAGTAGAAGCCTGGCTTGGGTGACGATCGGGACCCATTTTAGTGAAGGGCTGTTAGCGTGGGATCCATCACACACACCGGTACCGAGTACCACTGGGCACACTCACATCCACAGAGCCCCAGAGCAGCTCTAGGGCACCCTGAAACACCAGGCTGATGCACTGGTATGAGCACAGCAGCAGAACAAAGCGGAGCGAAAGGCTGCCCGAGTTGGGAACGTAAAAAGCCAGGCAGTCAGATCTTTCTGCGACCGAAAGGACTCGGCAGAACAGTCGCTCTGCAGCCTTAATCTGGTGGATGGCAGCTGCTCGTGACACACAGCACTCTCCAAGCTAAAGCAGAGTAAAACCACTTACCAGATATCCTGCTCCGAATTCACGCCCTCTCCTTCGCCTTCAATAGGGCAGGGAGACTCAAACGTGAAGGCTGCGTTCGTTACTGCTCCTGCAGCTCTTCGCCTGTGGGTCCAGAGGAGCCGGGCTGGTATTGTTTAGAGATAAAGAGAGCGGCCTGCGTGAGCCAAGACACTCTGTGCTGGCTGGGGATCTCTGCGGCGCTCTCACACTCCTCCACTGAGTCAGGTGGGGTTTTGCTGTCTGCTGTCCAAACAGAGCCACATCAGAGCTCTGACGGTCACCTCCGCTTCTCAGTCGGGGAGGCCCTGTGTGCTGAGAGGAGAGAGGTTTCTTTCAGGATTTATTTGCTCTCGGATTGGAGGCTGAGAGGTTTTGGGACGGCACGGAGTTGCTCAGAAGAGTAGTCCCCGAGTTGCCAGAGGCAGTGTCTCCCACTCCGCAAGCTTCACGGGGAAGGGAAGACGGATAGTTATATACACACACGCCGGCACACGGGCACGCACGCACGCACACACAGGGAAAATATATGAGTTCTCCCCTCGCAGCGCTGCAGTGTCTCTATTGTCGAGTAATAACTGGATCTGAAAAGAAAGCACTTAATAAGGCTAAGGTCAGACTGCTTAGGCTTGGCATTTGCTGCGATAACAAATCAGAAGTGATAGCGTCGTGGAGACGGATGAATCCCTTGCCCCCGCAGTCCCCGGCATCAGACGGTTCCTTCGCACAGAAAGCTCGTCGATTCTTCCCGCAGTTTCCATAGCGATTTCATTTTTTTCCCTTTTATCCCAGATTGGCTGAAGTGCTCCTACCCTTTGTGCCTTAAACGGCTGGGGCTACCGCCCGCCCGTACAAAGGCACGGCAGCCAGAGCGCACAGGCGACGCGCTCAGTCTGAAACGCTGCCCGCAAAGGGCGGCGGTGGCAGCCCCTCTGCTCGCGCCCAGGAGCTGGGCACACCGGGAACGGGAGTAAACGTCCTTAACCCGTGCCAACCACTCGGCCGGTCTGTCTGCCACAGGCTGCGAGGCCTCTACCAGAGCGCCCGACACACGGAGCATCATCTCCCCACAGAGGGCGGGCACCACGCAAACTGCCGACGCTCGTTAGGTGTGAAGGGCAGCGCTTCCACCGGTCCTCCGGACTCGTCAGAGCCAGCGCTTATCCCAACCACACTCTCCCTCTTTCTAATAAGTTTGTTCTTCTCCAGAGCACGGTGATTTAAGGAGCAGGCAGACTGTCCCTGGCGAAGCAAACGATGCTCTCTCTTGCTGGAACCACAAGCCCCTTTAACACCTTTCCAAGCCAGCTCCCGTTTAACCCCCTGCCCAACAAAGGAGGCCGTCACGTCCCGTGCAAACCAGAGCTCAGCCAAGCAAACGATGCACTCCGACATCGCGCCGTTAAAATGGTGGTTCCTGGACTGCAGGAGGGTCTCCATGCCCCCCTCTCAAGCAGCTCACTGGACAGTGGCTGCGTGGTTAACACTAGCCAGCTGCTCCAGCCTCACCAGAGTGTCTGTTCCTTTAGGTCAGCAAGGGTCTAAGTGGCTAAAAGCACTGGGTTTTTATCGTGTACTGGTAAATACGATGAGAACTCTAGAGTCTAGAGACAGTATATATAAGGAGAGAGTCTATATATATAGTCTCTATATAATTTATAGATACAGTATATATATAATCTATATATACTCTATAGTCTCTCTATATATAGTCTCGATATAATCTATACAGTCTACAGTCTATATAATCTATATATAGTCTACAGTCTATATATATAGTCTCTATGTAATCTATATATAATCTATATTCTCTTTATATAGATTATATAGAGACTATATATAGTCTATAGTCTTTCTATATAGTCTATATAATCTATACATAGTCTATAGTCTATATATATAATCTCTATATAATCTAGTCTATAGTCTCTCTATATATATAGTCTGTATATAGTCTATAGTCTCTATATAATATATAGTCTATAGTCTATAGTCTCCCTATATAGTCTCTATATAATCTATAGTATCTATATATATAGTCTCTATATAATCTATAGTCTATAGTCTCTCTATATAACCTATACATAGTCTATAGTCTCTCCCTCTCTAGCCTATATATAATCTCTATATACAGTCTCTCTATATTCTCTCTCTCTACAGTCAATACAGACCAGAGTCTTCCAGGTGACTGTAGAAAGTTACCCTGCTTAGCATCACGAACACTTGGCAAAGGCGGTGCAAAGCTCCCGGGATCGATCGCCTGTTACCCCTGACAGACACCCTAACGTCGAAGACCCGAGCGACTTCCTTCTGGATGCAGCCATGACAATCAGCTGGTGACTCCCGAACGGCGACAGATCAGACTCCCTGCGTGACTGTCAGCTGTTCATGAGGGGGACTGTAGCAGGGCCCTTCCCAAGGGAAACTGCGATCAGCGCACGGGCACTTGCTCCCACTGGACAAATGCTCCAGGTGAGCAGCAAGTTCACTGGGGGAAGAGGCTGCAGCGCGGGGCGAGTGAAGGACTGAACGCAAATCCATCAACAGCAGCGGGTTCAAACGGAAAGCAGACGGCTGTTAAACCTTACACCACCGCTACGCGGCCCCTCCCGTGGTCCTGGCTGAAATCGACAGGGACAGGTGCAGGTACCCTCTGTTGGGAAGGAACAGGTACCCAGTCTTGGGAAGGATGCAGGTACCCAGTGTGGGGAAGGATGCTGGCACCCAGTGTGGGGAAGGATGCTGGCACCCAGTGTGGGGAAGGATGCTGGTACCCAGTTATGGGAAGGATGCTGGTACCCAGTGTGGGGAAGGATGCTGGTACCCAGTGTGGGGAAGGATGCAGGTACCTGCTGGGTGCTGCCCCGGGACAAGAGGGTGTTCTAGCCAAGCTCCCAAAGCTCCTGTTATCCCTGTGCAAGCAGCCAGCAAACTATCACTCGCAGCAAACCTGACAGACCCTGATCTATTTGGTCTTCACCCCTATCCTCCAGCACAGGCACCTCAAGGGTCATTTCAGGAGCTAGTTAAGCACGGTGTTAGGTAATCAAAGTTCTCACGGGGCTCTCTTTGCAGCAGACGAGCTGTTCACGTGGTTTCTGCAGAACCCACCGGGCAGCTGCCTTTCCGGGGCTCCTGTGCAACTGCTGTCTCGTTCAGCCAGGCAACCCGCAGGAAATCATCTTTACAGAAGGAAAACCAGGGCTTCTCCAGCTGCTCGGGACTAAACAGGGCGTCTGTTGGTTAAATCCCTTCCTCAGCTCAGGAGAGGCTCTGTGAGAGTCCAAGGGAGTCAAGACTGAGCCTTTCCCCACGGAGCTGCCAGTTAAGGTCCAACCTGATGGCTGTGGAGCGCAGTAGATCCCTTATAAAACGCTTAGCAGCTGGCAGCTGCACTAACTCTGCTCCGACGTCCCTCCTAGTGAAACCTCAGCTTACAAGCAAGAGCATCCCGAGGAGACACAGGTCAGGTCCGATGGCCCTGCTTAGACAGACAGATCCCTGGCCCTCTCTGGGCGACCTCCACGCTGGGGGGTTCCTCACACAGACTGCATCAACCCTGGAGCCAGGAGACGCCGGGTGAAGGCAGAGGTGTGCACTTACAGCCCAGCAGTACTCTGCACAAAGAGTAGGGGGGCCGGGGAAACCACCCCTGGACGACTTCCACTTCCTCGGTGTTGAAGGGAAATGGGAGAGACAGCGACAGGTCTCGACGCCTACAGAACGCTGAACGTTGCCCAAGGGCTCGGGGACGTGCTCTGTACTGCAGTTCCAGGATTAGCTGCAGGTCAGCAACAGCAGAGAAGTGCCCGCAGAGGCGATGCTGGACTGGACTGAGCCCAGAACCATCCTCCAGAGAACCAGTTCGCTCCTTTATGAAGCAAAGAGGAAAGCACTTGGTGCTCTCCTGGGGAGAAAGAGCAGTCTATTTGTGGTGTTTGCTCCCATCTGAAGGAGTGACTTGATTACGAGTCTTGCTGAACTCAGCTGGATGAGGAGCTGCTCCTGTTAATTTCATCGGGATGCACTCTGTCTGGCGCACAGTCTGCCCAGAGGCGACGGGCAGGTGACTGTGCCGCCTCTGATGACAGCCGGCCGCTGAGCTGAGGGCCCCGCGCTGCACTCCATCGTGGCAGCGGCCGTGACACTCGCACTGCTGGAAAGAAAAGACTCTGCCAGAGCTCTTCCAGCCAGAGCCAGACCTCCACTCTCGTGCAAAGCTAAACAGAGTAAGGCTTGCAGGGTCTGCAACAGCTGGGGCTTAGCAAAACACAATCCACTCTCTCTGACTCTACTGCCAGTCACCCCCATCTCCCGTCACCCAACGCAGTCGCTGGACTCAGTCGGGTGAAACAGGACCATAGGACTAGAAACAAAACCAGCAGGCAGCCCAGGTCGTGCAGGTCTAGGCTGCACAGCGTGCACCCAGGCCTGCCAGAGCGCAGCCCTCAGCAGTGAGGTTCTGTCACCTGAGTGCACAAAGCAGACACAGCCTGGAGATCACAGAGTCACTGAGGCTGGCAGAGCCCTCTGAGCTCCTCCAGCCCAGCCCAGGACCTGACAGCACCCCAGCAGCCAGACCAGGGCACTCAGGGCCACAGCCAGGCTGTCCTTCAACACCTCCAGGGATGGATGGGGACTCCCCCACCTCCCTGGGCAGTCCAGTCCAGGCTCTGAGCACCCTTTCCCTGAGGAAGGGCTTCCTAACAGCCAACCTAATCCTCCCCTGGCAGCTCCAGCCCCTGCCCTCTCATCCTGGCACTGGGTGCCTGGGAGAAGAGCCTGACCTTGGAACTACAACTTCCCTTCAGGTAGGTATAGAGCGTGATACGGTCCCCCCCAAGTCACCTCTTCTCCA
>VZRI01004662.1:0-16467 GCA_013397515.1 Upupa epops
GTCTATCCTGTTGTTGAAGACAACCGCACAGGTGGATGTTGGGCTCTTCTCCCAGGCAACCAGTGATAGGATGAGAGGGGAGGGGCTGAAGCTGCCAGGGGAGGGTTAGGTTGGATGTTAGGAAGCCCTTCCTCAGGGAAAGGGTGGTTAGAGATTGGAATGGACTGCCCAGGACAGTGGTGGAGTCCCCATCCCTGGAGGTGTTTAAGGACAGACTGGCTGTGGCCCTTAGTGCCCTGGTCTAGCTGATGTGGTGATGTTAGGTCATAGCCTGGGCTGGATGAGCTCAGAGGGCTTTCCAGCCTCAATAATTCTGTGATTCTGTGACCTCAGAGGTGGAGATGCCTGAGCTCTTGGGGCCCAGGGTAAAATCTTCCAACTACTCTGATGTATTTGTTGACCTGTGTTTGTGATCCTGTGTGCTCTGGGCTCGGAGCTGGAGATGCTAGGTGCGAGTGAGGTGCTGCGCTCTGCCTCCCCTGTAATCTGAGTTCTTACCAGTCCTTCTGCTGGGATTTGCTTGCTATGTGAGATACAGCGTCCCCTAAACACCTTGCAGCCGTCAGTGCCACCTCCAGACCTGAGCAACTATCTCAGGAGTGCAGGAGCTGTTTTGCTAAGTAATTTATAGTAGAGGCATGTTTCTCCTTGATGCAGGTTTCTTTGATGACAAGGAACATAAAGACCTGTTTCCTTGAACACAGCTTCCCAGAACTCCCAATGTCTCTACTAGCCTGTGCCTTGCAGCCAAAGCTGTCCTTTGACTTGCTCTGTGTTGTGTGGGAATTCTTTCCCTGGCTTCCTGGCTGCCTCTCCCATCCTGCTGCTCTTGCCTTTCCTTGCACCCCTCCACCAAAACTGCCCTCACCGTTTGCTTTAAGCATCCACTGGAAATACTTACCGTGAAAACCCAGGCTGACCAGGCTTGGTGATTGTAAGACTGATTCAGGCAGGGGGAATAGGCAGCTGCCTATTCCCAAAGAGCAGAATATTTTCTTTCTCTCTTTCCTCCTGGAGGAACAGCGGCTGCTACAAACACCAGCATAACAAATTTTCACCTGATCCCCCCAGCAGCTTCTGTAATTCTGTGGAGCTCTGGGTCGTGTTCTTCTTTCAGGTACATTTTGAATTAACATACTGAGAGCTGGTGAGTTAAGTCTCAGACTCTTAGCAACTGATCTCAATAGTCTTGAGTATCTCCTTGGACTTGTTAAACTTTTTATGAGGTATAGATTTTCCACCAGCGGTCTTATTACTGTGATTATGAAAAGACAAAAGTGTTTTAAAAGTCTCTCTTTCCCTGCAGTGTTTTGTGTTTTTCTCCAAGTGAACTCTGTCTGCTTCTGGTTTATCAGCAGTGCAAGCATTCTAATGCAAGCAGACAGTGCTCTCCCACTCACTTGGACAAGGGTAAGGCAAACAAGCTGGCTGATGGAGACAATCCTGTGCTTCTACTGCTCTTTACCCTTGAGGAAAACTCTTCCAAGTCACCGAGCCTCTGAGAAGGGGTCATCTTCATACCCAGCCACTGTCCCACCCACAACCATCAGCATCCATCACTGACTGCACAAAATGCCTGTGCCGGGGAAGAAGGTGGGAAAAGATGGGTGATGCACAGCGGTGACTAAATAGCTGGGGGTGTTGCTTGTCAGCCTTAAGCTAAGGGCAGGAAACTGAAGTTCATGTACTTCAGTCTGTTGGAAGGTTGTTGCCACTCTTTCATGGGAGAGAAGTTATTCTTGGGGTTACGGCTCTTCTAGCTCAAAAGCTGGGTACCACTGACCAGGCGGCTGCTTCAGCCACTCTTCCAGCAGGAATCTGTCTTCCTTCCATACTCCAAATATCGTGGTGGGTACTGAGGACAGAACAATTCATGGGCTACTCCCCACTGCCTGCATTGAACTGCTCAACAATGTAAAAGTGCCTGCATCATCTCCAAACTCAGTGCTCAGCAGAGCAGGCTGGCCAGCTTTCCCCTTGAGGACTATTTCAGCTTTGGCAAATGCAGCCTGGAGATCAAGGAGATGCTTCTGTGTGCAAAACCTGGAAAAGCCACATAGAATAAAGAGCTGTCCAAGGGGATGTGCGGCTCAGAGGAGGAGGAGTGGAGGAAACTCTCATGGGGTTCTTTTCTCCCCCTTCCTGAAGTGCAGAAAGCAGCAAGGTGGGAAAAGAATGGCCCTGTCTCCCAAGACCCTCTTCTGGATGAGTCCTGCTTCAGCTGTGTCACATCTCAAGGTGCCCTTGCGTAGCATATTGAGGAGAATGGATGGTTCATCGAGCTTGGAAGGGTTGTTGCATCAGATTGATCATTGCCCTTTCTGAAGAGAACAGAAGGCCCAATGTGCAGGCTGAACCCACTTGGGGAATTCTGCTACTTTCCTGGGGTCTGGATTAAAGCTGTAAAGGGAAAACTTGCTGCCCTGGTACAGCCCTCAGATTATTATCCATTATTTATTTTTTCAGATAGGAAGCAATGAAGTTTCAGGTAGATGTCTGGGGGCAATCAGGACAGATTTAAGGGACTTGGGATGACTGGGTAAGGGATCCCTCCAGTTGCAGGGAATGAAGAGGTTAAAAAATAGATAGCAAATCAATATCTGGCTCTGAGCCTGGTGTCACTTGCAGAATGTAGGGTTTCTTGATCATGGGTCGATTTCCACAACACCAGGCCTGGCTGGCAAAAGATGGGGTTCACCTTTCTCACAGGCAGAAAAAGATCTTTGGCCTTTCTAGGAGCCTGGCAGGCAGAGTCCCTTGGGAGGCAGACCTGAAGGGTGAACTCATCCAGGATAGCCAGGCAGAAGAAATCTTAAAGGCTCAGGAGCAGGATTTCTCCATCTGCTCAAAGAAGTCCAGTCTGGCTGAACAGAGAGCTTTGCCTGTAACTCAGGGAAAAGAGGATTTATGACTTTGCAAGAAGAAGCAGGAAACTCAGGTGGATGACCAGGATGTTGTGAGGTTATGCAGGGAGAAGGTTAGAAGAGCCGAAGTCCAATTAGAACTTAATCTGCCTACTGCTGAAAATACAATTAAAATGTTTCTATAAATGCATTAGCAACGAAAGGAGAGTCTCCATCATTTGTTGGGTGTGGGGAGCACAAAGGATGAGGAAAAGGCTGAGGCACTGGATACCACCTTTGTCTCGGGTACTGAACCACCTGAACCACCTGAGCTGGAAGACAGGGAGTAGAATGAACCCTTACCTGTAGCAGGTTAGCAACATACTACACCACTATGACACACACATCTATGGGACCTGATGAGATCCGCTCAAGCTATAAAAGTATGAATATATGTGATCAAGGGTCTGGAGCACAAGTCTGGAGAGTAGCTGAGGGAAGTGGGTTTTTAGTCTGGGGAAAAAGTAGCTCAGGAAAGAGGTGGTTGTTGGTCTCTTCTCCCAGGTAAGAAGTGATAGGACAAGAAGAAATAGCCTGAAGTTACACCAGGGGAGCTTTAGGTTAGACATTAGGATAAAAGTTCACTGAAAGAGCTGTGAAGTACTGGTATGGGCTGCCCTGGGAAGTCATTGAGTCATCAACCTTGAAAGTATTTACAGGATGTGTAGTTGTGATGCTTGGAGACTGCTTTAGTGGTGGACTTGGCAGTGCTGGGGTAATGGTTGGACTTGATCTTAAAGGAGTCTTCCTTTCTGAATGATTTTGTGATCTAGTCAGCTGATCCCTGCTGTGATCCCTCTTCCAGACAGCATCTGGGGTGAAGGTGAATGCAAAGTAAAGGCAGTTTTACTGTGTGACCTCTGTCAAGTCTGGTTAATGCAGCAAGGTGCCCACTTGGCAGCAATTCTTGGAGGAATTAAGCTCCTCAGGCTTAATTATGCTGTGGGTCCAGCCCAGGTCAGCATCACAGAGAGTCTTAAAATTTAGGCTCAGATTTGGGAGTCTAAGTGATTTGGGAGTCTAAGTGATTTGGGCTTTAGTTTGAATCTGCCAGTGCCAGGTCAGAAAAATCAGTGCTGCAGTGAATGCCTTCATGAGCCTTTGACTTCAGCAGGCTGGTACTGAGATGGGTGTACTGGCACTTCTGCAATCAGGGAATAAAGAGAGTGCTGGAGGCAGCCTGGGCGATGGTCAGACTGGCCTCTTGTCTGGAAGAAAAGGTGCTGCAAAACAGTAACAGAATGCCATTATTCTTCCCTTCCCCTTCTGTAAATAGTCGTCATAAGCAGTTATGAGGCAGCAGCTGTGGATGAAGAATCCTGGCCTGTCACTATCCTTCATCAAGAGAACAGCTCAGCCAGCACTCAAATGCTCTTCTTCCCCTCTCTCTGCCCCCTGCTGTCTCATGCTGCTGGAGGGGTCATAAAGAGCACAGCCACAGGCGTGCAGCAAACATGCTGTGCCTGTGAGGGTGATCTCCGATGAGCTGGTCAGGTGCTTAAGGACACAAACCACTACAAGGGCAGGAGTAGTTGGACAGATGCAAGGTGTCTGTGTGCAAGGATTGCTATCACAGGTTTGGCCTCTTGGACAGAGGAACGGGCAACGGTGTCAGATGAGATCATAGCTTCACTTACATCTTCAGATGTTGACGCAGCACTGTGGCTCCATTGCAGCCCTTGTGCTCTTTCCACAAACATGGGCATGTCATCTTAAGGGCCAATAGCCAGCAGCTCTGTGGAAGGAGCTGTGAGGGTCCTGCGTGCTTGGCAGGGAAAAGAGAAAGGGGGCAAATTCTCCTCACTGCAGGTCAGAAGAAAACAGTGGTGTGTGGAGGAATGCAGCTGGCTGCTACATCTCCCACCTGCCTTGGGATCCGATGTATTTGCACTGTTGGTTGGCAGGTTACCAGCCACAGATCACAGCAAATAGGTGGCAACCTGAGGGGGGGGGAGGAGCATTTTGTTTTCTTTTTCCAAGAATAATAATATTTGTGATATCCCTTTACATCAGACGCCTGTGTTCCCAGAGAGTGTACTTACAGGACAAGAGCTAAGGATTTTAGACTGAAAGAGGGAAGACTTAGATGACTGATGGGGGAGGAATTCTTTANGGGTTGGGACCCCGTCCCTGGAGGTGTTTAAGACTGGGCTGGATGAGGCTCTGGCCAGCCTGATCCAGGGTGGGGTGTCCCTGCCCATGGCAGGGGGGTTGGAACTGGGTGATCCTGTGGTCCCTGCCAATCCTTACTGATTCAATAACTTCTTCCCAGTGAGGTTGATGGCGTGCTGGAGGGGGTTGCCTGGGGGTTTGTGGAGTCTCCTTTTCTGGAGATGTTTTAAACCTGCCTGGGTTTGGTCTGGGTGATCCTGCTGTGGCAGGGGGATTGGACTAGACGATCCTTCGAGGTCCCTTCCAATCCCTGATGATTCTAAGATTGTATGATTTCTTTGGGCTTGCAGCCAGGAGTGTTGATGGGGCGCCTCTGATCACTGCAAGCTGGTGGCTCCCCAGGTTCCATTCTTCACAACTGTGACAAAGGGATATGCACTGATTTTCCTATGCTCCATTTTTCCCAATGAGGTTTTGTCCTCATGTACAATAGGATGAAGAAGGTTGCATGGTTTCTGTTCCACTCTCTTCGGCTGGCAGTCTGGTGCCTGGAATTTCATCTGCAGTGGTGGGGCTCTTGCTGTGAGTGAATGCTGTGACCTCTAATGGACAGCTCTGAAAAGCCTCACTGAGGGGTGAAAGCCCCTTAGACCCCAGGTTTTATTGTTGCAGTCCTTTTTATTCGTTGCTACTGTTGATGTGGGATTAGCAAGATCTCCCATCTTTTAAGGCAGTCCTGTTTCTTATGACTTGTGTATTTACTTTTGCACTTCTATTCCTTCTTAGCAGGAAGACACCTGCTAAGATGAACAAACCTGCTGATCTTTGTGGTGCATCCGTTTTCCTTGGCATCTGGAGACTGGGGAAGATGGAAGGCATGCAGGAGGGAAAGAGAGACAGTGAGGACTGTAGTCAGCTTCTTAGTCTTCTTTAAATAGCACTTTACCAGCTGGGGTGACCACAGTGGCTCTGTGTTTCATCAATCTGTGTCATTTGAAGCACAGGAATCTCATACAAAGTACTGCTTTGTTTTTAAAAATTGGAATAAAGTTAAATCCACATGGAAAGCCCTGTCTTAAACCAAGGGGAAAGCTGATGACTGACAGCTTACCCAGTAATATTCCCAGCCACGCTTCTACTCCTTGCTAGTACAAGTATTTGACATCCTGAGACACCTGCTGAAAGCAAATAATTAGTGCCTACGAGTTGATGGGTGTTGGGAGCATTTTTCTCTCCTCTTATATCCTCCTCAGGGTCTTTTTTGATTTTTCTCTTCAGCTCTTGTGTCTCATGAACTCTAGCAGTGGGCCAGATCATTGCAAAGCAAAAGTTGCTGTAAAACTATCTCCCTGCCTCAGAAGAGCACCACAAGCAGGGTGTCTGCAAGATTAATTTGGGCTGAATATGAGAAGTGACTGAGAAAATCTAGAGGCTTCAGAATAAATAATATTTACTGAGAGCATGCTAAACCCTACGCTTCAGTTCCGCAGTCAATGTTTATTTATTAGGAGAATAAAACTAACACAGTAGATCAATGCTTCTGCATCATTTACCTTCTCTGTAGCATCTGGTAGTGGCTGCATGGAGATGAAACTGCAAAGGGTTTGGCCTGGGATGGCAGCCCTATGCTTTGCCAAGGAGCTGCATGTCTCTTTTTCTTCCTCCCTCCCTCTGTACTTGTGGCTGCCAGCCACATTTATGGGAAGATTAAGTGAACTGGAGGGCTGGCTGATCCGTGACATGACTTAAGGCTTCCCATTCCACTTGAAAGTGCAGCTGGCAGAGGAAATGGGGGCTGCTGTGTTGTAACCGGGACCTTCTATTTGTTTGTTTGTTTGTTTGTTTGTTTGTACAACCCTCCTGTGTCAGGTTAGGGTGCCGAGGGAGAACCCTTTGATGGTGATGGTGCTCCCCATACTGGCTCTGAGCAACTCCCTGGGAACCAGAAGCAGTTTGTTGGGGCACACCAGGACCATTTCTGAGACAAGCTGCACCCCAGCCGCTCAAAAAAGTAAATGACATAGCCTTTGCTTCAGGATAGCAACAATTCAGGGGCAAGGCTGAAACACCAGAACACGAATGGCTCCATTAGGCAGGTTCTGAAAGGTGGCCAGAATGATCTTGCACCAGTGGTACAAAGTGGGGGAGCAGAGGAGGAAAAAGGAAGTGAGCGTGGTGAGAGCAGATATAACCCAGAATAATAATGTGGGGCTGAGCAGGGGAAATGGAGCCTGTGGATCAGCAAGGGATTACTGCTTGATTAGCCTCTGGATTAGTGTCTCGGTGCTGGACACTGCAGAATAGACTGTGTTGAATTATTTCTTATCAACGTGTGCTGACGGACTTGGGTCTGTAGCAGTAAGCTCTCCGTTTTGGGGTGGTATTTTCTGCACTTAGGCTTGCATTTCACAATAGCTTGGAAAGAGATGGCTTTTAAGAACAAAAGAGCCAGATGGAGATGAGAAAGCAGAGGAGGACTTGGGGGTGAAATAGTCACACAGTAGTTGCTCAATACTCTCCTTTTTCTTTCTTAAATTGGAAGGGCTCTCTTATCTCCAGATCAAGTCTCTCAAGACATAGCTGGAGATTTCCAGCCTTTGATTGTGATAGCTTTGATTCCAACACCTTTCCATGTTCCTATTTATTCTTCAAAGACGAATTCAGACTAGTTAAATCTGCTTTGGCTACAGGTCTAAAATGTCTGGGAATATAATTTTAACCACAGAAAAAAGTCACTCTACTAATATATGTGCGTGAATGAGGAAGAAAAACAGACTGCAAAGAAAAGAGGGCCAGTATGCCTGCAGTCTTCACGTAATTGTATTGTGAGGTTGGAGGAGGCAAGGACAGCATTGTGGTTTAACCCCAGCTGGTAACAAAGCCCCATGCAGCTGCTTCCTCACTCCTCTCCTGCTCGGTGGGATTGGGAGAAGAATCAGAAAAAAAATTTAAACTCCTGGGCTAAAATAAGACCGGCTTAATAATTGAAATAAAACAATTGTAATGAAAATAGAGATAACAAAATCGATAAGTATAACACAAGGACAAATAAATGATGCACAATGCAATTACTCACCACATGCTGATGCCCAGACACACCCTGAACAGTGATCAGGCTGGCTCCTCTCAGTTTATATACTAGGCATGATGCCTTGCTGTATGGAATATTCCTTTCTCTACATCAAGTCAGCTGGCCTGCCTCTGCCCCCTCCCAGCTTCTTGTGCATCTACTTGCTGGCATGAAAATCCTTAACTTAGGATAAGCATTACTTAGCAACAACTAAACTGTCAATGTGTTATTGTTATTGAGTTTATTCTCATCAAAATAAAAACCACAGCACTGTACCAGATACTAGGAAGAAAATTAACCCTATCCCAGCTGAAGCCAGAACAGAGACAAAGGTGATGAAAATGTTATTTCTTCAGCAGGGGGTGAAGCTCATTGAGCCAGTAGTACCTCCTCATCAGCTGCAGCATGGTGGTCCCAGGTTTTGGATGAAACATCAGCTCTCATGGCTCATTTACTTCTCACCACTAAACATTGTTGTGCAGCTTTCTCTGGGAAAAGGACACACACTGGTGTGCCTGGACATCCTCTAGTTGGAAGAAAGGGTCAATCACACTTCGCATTTCTATTACCTTTAATGTTTCAGCAGGCTCGGAGAAGTATGCTGGTGTTGGGGAGGCATGGGACTATATAAGAGAGAAGTTCTGGTTCCAGTGCTGTGGGGGACTATTGAGAAGTGCTGTGTATAAAGAAAGAAAATCCCTGTTGCAGGGGTGTTACCCTTGCTCTGTGGAACAGTTTTAGGCTGTGCAGAATCAAAGACGGTGTTAACACTAATGTTTCTCGTCTTCGTTTGCAAAGGAAAGCTTCCAAGTGAGAACCAGTTACAACTTTATGTACTTGAAACAGCAAAAAAATCAGATTTAAGGCTTTGGAGCAGAGCTGACTCCCTCAGGCATCCTTCACCAGCAATTTCTGAATAAAATGCTGGTTACTTGAATACATGAAATTTATGATGCAAACAAGTGAGAGCAGAGCGCTCACAGGCAATGAGGAAAATGAAGAGCTACCTAACAGGAAGGCTTCTGCCTGTAACATGCATTTTGTGATGGAGAATGCAACACTTTCTATATAACTAGTATGAATTTCTATATAAACAATAATTATTTCTATGGTAGTTACTGAATGAGTGTGGTGGCCTACCAGCAAACCTCCAAGCTCCAGGAGCTAGAGGAGATCACACACCCTATCTAGTTAGTGTAGTCCACAGCCAAAAATGCAATCCCTGACTGACCTCTCAGAAACTGTACTGAGTGCTCCTGGCCTATCAGAAGTGTTAGAAGCGGTCTTGAGACAGAGCTATAATCATTCTGGCTCAAGAGAAATATTAATCTTCCCTGGGCTTTGCTGATGCTCACTGTGAGACCTCTGAGGAAGTTAATAGAATATAGAACCGTTTCGGTTGGAAAAGTCCTTCAAGGTGATAGAGTTCAACCGTTAACCTAACACTACTAAGCTCACAGCTAAACCATGTCCCTAAGGTCCATAGCTACAGATGCCAGTGATGCCATGGCATCTTCCACATGAGTTTGGATGCAATTCCTCAGTGTTCTGCTAAATTTCACCAGGAGAAAGTAGTATTCTGCTGACTTGGTGTTTGCTCTGTAGTTCAACTAAAACAGCTACTCTTCATTGCCCTCTTTCTGACTTTGCTATACGGTTTTATTATGTCTGTTACATAACTTTGTTCTGATGTGAAGCCAGCTATATTTCAGAGTTAGACAAATTATCCTTCCATAAAGCGCATATATGTCTGCAGTGCACTTTGGATGAAAGACACTAAGAAACGCAGGTTATTATTTCGCCTTTCCCTGGGTTTTTGCATGCTGTTTAGCAACTTCGCTGTTTTTCTGTCTCGATGCTTTGTTGACTGAAGTGTTCTGAACAGGTTGAGAGTGCTGGCGTGTGTTATTAATTGCCTTTTATAGGTTGTTTTTCTGTCTCTCTTGAAACTCCCTATTTCAAAGAAATAATGAAAAATAAATGTTTCGAGAGAAAGTTTTAGGCAGGGGAAGGAAGAAAGCTCAGCACAGTATGTGGACAATTTTAAGCCAAGCTTTGGTGCTGATGTAACACCAGAGACTCATGTCAGTAGGTTTTTTTAGGGAGCAGGAATAATAATAATAACTGGAAAGGAGGAGAGATGGGTGCATGATGTTTCAAGCAGGATAAAATAAACTAGCAGCCCATCTGGGTCTCTGATGACTCCTCAAAGAAAGGTTTTGTACTCTGAGATTTGTTCTGGCAGCAATGTTTTGGAAAAGTTTAGGACTCTTGCCATCGTATTTCTTTTAAAGTCTGATTACCTTATGTGACACATCCTCGGCTGCTGTAAATTGATAGCGCTTCATCAACTTCAGTGACATCTTGTCAGTGTACATCAGCAGAGGATTAGCTCTCTGCATCCAAACGTGTTGCCTTGAGCTGGGTTGGAATCTCATCATAAGCCATTATGAGCCTGATGAGACAGTGCTGAAGGGAAGACATAGGTTACAATAGGTCACAATGAGGACTGACCCAGTAAGTGGAACTAAATTATTTCTGATTTATTACTAATTCCACTTTCTCTGTATTATTTTGGTTCCTGGACACATCTCTGAGAGAAAAATTTGCAGCTACTGAGAACTCTGCACCATCCTTTGTAAGAATGGGGATGATACTGATGCTGATGTTTTGGCCAGAACCAGTGTGAGAAACCGCATTCATCCCACCAAAATTCCCATTGTAGCTACCTTTGAAACCCTTCGTTGTTGCTTGTCATAACGCTACTGTGCGATATTTACGTGCTGCGGTGTTTTATTGTAACTCAGGTGCAAGACTTTCTCTACGGAAGATGGGTTGATGTGTCCTTTGGCATCTATTAGTGTGAAATGTGCCATGGAAATGTAAATCTTGTCACTGGCTGTCAAGGAGCATCTGGCCTTCAAACAATGTCCTGCTGCATTACTGAGGGGATGGGAGAGGAGGCCAGCAGGGCAAGGCAAAGAAGCTGAGGTTTTCATTTCACTTAGATGACTTTTATCTGGAGAGTAGCATTTAACACCCCCTTAGGACTTCAGCTCCTGAAAGCAGGGGTCATAGTGCTATTTAGCTGATGGATGCGGAGGAGAACATATTGTTGCCTTTGTTCCTACGACACTGCAGAGCCAATGCTCTGTCACCTGGTGGGCAGATTATTCTCCCTGTGGGTAACACTTCCCACAAATACAGGAATATTTCATTCTCTGGACTTAAGCAGGCACTGTCTTTTCTTATAATTCAGGGGTCTGGTCTGGAAGGATTTCCCCACACTGGTTGTGTGATGCTGGCATTCCTAACCTGGCTAAGCAGCATGGTGGAGTTTGGGTGCCTTACTGCAGCCCTGAGTGTGGTCAGCAGTTTGCACACCATAATGTGTCTTCTAATGAGCAAAGAAATGTCTCCAAGAGCTATTGACCTTCCATGTAAGGGCTTTGGCTGATTTGTTCAGTTAGACCAGGTACAAATCTTTGGTGCCTCTGTCCAAGTCAAGGATAGGCCAATACACCAAGAGCAGCCTGCTGCCGGCTGGCTGACACTAAAGAACAGTCACTGAAGGTTGCAGTCTGAAAATATTATGACTCTTTGTTTTGATGCTGTTTAGTCGATAAGCAGGTTGCAAAAGTCAAACTAAGGCATCTCTTAATCCATGACAGAGTGGTCTGAGTGATCTGAGTCTTTCTGCGGTGTCTTAAGTTTAATAAAAAAGGAATTTTGAAAATCCAGATGCCTCTTTCATGCAATCTGAATTTCAACCTGTGATACTCATCCAAGAAACATTATTGCTAAGAAGCTTTTGTTGAAAACCTGCATCTTTTACTGAATGGTGTCCTCCTTTACATCCTTTCTTTAATACTGCTTTGGGGCTCCCAGTGCAACCATCAGTTTTGTCAATACCAAGTGCTATAGTCTACAAGAAGTCCAGACTATGAATTGAGGATCTTTGCTATGTGGTTCCAGAAAACAAATCCTTATCTTCTAGGACAGACACAGACTTTGGGCTGTCCTGAGGCTAAAGGGAAGTAGGGGAGTCACCATCCCTGGAGGTGCAGCACCTAGAAACATGGTTAGTGGGCATGATGGTATTGCATTGATGGTTGGACTTGATGATCTTGGAGGTCTCTTCCAACCTTCATGGTTCTATGATTCTATGAAATAAATTCAAGTCTTGCTAAATGGAGCATTTACTAGTGACGATGGGAAAGCAAAGAGAGGAGTACTTTGCAGCTACATCATGTATGACTTGGACCTACCAACGCATGCATGTCAAACAAATACAGTGCATGTCTTTAAGAAAGAGTCCAGATTCAGTCAGACTTGCAAAATACTGTAGTGGACTTTGCTTGAAGCCATAGGACCTTGAAAATGGAAACTTCTCGAGGCATACTGTTTAAATTCTGCCTAATGGTTAATTTTTTATGGATGGGGACAAGTGGAGACTGTGTTATGTATGAGGATTGATCACCCTCTCAAAAGTAAAGCTTATCAGAAGGGGAAGATTTTCCCTTAGCAAAAGAGGTTTTACCAGTATTACTCAGGTCTATTTGACAAACAGATAATGCAGTTGAGAGAAAGAACCTTTGACATTATTCACATATGTGAATCATAGAATCAGCATGGCTGGAAAGGACCTCCAACCCTTATCCCAGCATCTCCCTAACACTTAGACCATGGCCTCAGATGCTAGATCTATTAATTTTCTGAACACCTCCAGGGATGGTGACTCCACCCCCTCCCTGGGCAGCCTGTTCCAGTGCCCAACCACTCTTTCAGTAAAAAATGTCTTCCTAAGATCCAATCTAAACCTCCCCTGATGCAACTTGAGGCCATTTCCTCTCATCCTATCATTAGTAATTTAGGAGAAGAAACCAACATCAGCCTCGCTATAACCTGCTTTTAGGTAGTTGTAGAGAGCAATAAGGTCTCCTCTCAGCAAAGCCTGTTGTACAAAGATTTTGCGGCTGTGCAGCTGCAGTGTTTGCTCATTGACAAAGCTGCACAGATTATTTAGCAATGACTGCCACACTCCCGCTAATACTGTATGTGTTACTAATATGCCAAGGGCTACTAAATCACCTGGGTGTTGTCAGGCACCAATTTTAACAAACGCTGCAATATCCAACTTCTGGTATAATGAGAGACACCCAATTACGTGTACTCTATCCCTTCTTGTCAGGAGAACATATTGTGCTACTGAAGTAAATGCTTCTGCAGAAGCGGAATATTTTCTTACACTTTCTCTCGGTGAGGCAGACCCTGTGACAACACAACTGTGTACATGTGCATACAGCATGGACAATTGGAAATGTCTATGCCGTAATGATTTTAACGAGATTTGCATCCAATTTTGAAGCCTTCTAAATCCCCTTGGTAACAAAGTCCATTCTCTTCCTTGTTTGTTTGTGTGATGTGTAGCCAATAAACCATATTTCTTGCAATTTAAAGCTGTTTTGTTGGAGTGAAACTCCAGTATCAACTGTGCTGCTTGCTTTTTGCAAATGCTTCTTTCTCCTGCTTTCTATCTCAACAGTGACTTGGCCAAGCAACTCAGTTTTGCAAGAATCCTTGTTGATATGCTGACTGAAACTGTGACTTCTGATCAAATTAGGAAATGTTTTTAAACATTTGGCAAGGCCTCTTCCCATCTTTGCAGTACTCTCTGGCTACCGTCAGTCAAAGTAGAATTTTCCAAAGCATCCAGCACTCTGATCTGCACCTATTTGTATTCCCACAGAATGAAGCCTTGACAACAGCAAAGTCCCCTTCAGGAGCCTGTTCAAAAAGTGCATCTTACTGGTAGTGCTGGGTTGTGGAAGAGGGAGAGGGGCTCCCCAAGTGCAGAAGCTCCACCATTTGGCTTAAGAGAGTTCCAGTTGGTCCAGCTGCACTCTTGCGGATAGTGAATGTTAAATCCCCTAGATAAACCACCCAGGTCCAAAATGGTTCAGTGCTGTCCTAGCACTCACTACCTGTGGATTTGGTGAGCATTGGTTGAGCTCTCCTTCCTTTTTAGGGGACTGATGTGCTCTGCCCAAGAAGCCAGTAGAGTTTGTTGACTGTCTTAGACAAGCTGTTTGATATTACATTCAAGAAACAGCTTTCTGACCCAGTCTGTGCTCTCTCTTGCTGTTTGCAGCATGCCAAAACAGTCCAGGCAGGATGAGATACCTGTCAAAGAAGCTTTTGCAGTGGAATTTCTTTAACTTGTAGTGTGTATTTTATCTTCCTCATAGTATTCACCTATTACTTGCAGAGGTTAGAACTCCTTGCTCCGGCAACTGCTGGGGCTTATTTTCCTTCCTGAAGAATCAATGAGCTTGCTCTTATGTGTTAGACAGCTTGACTTGGATATTCTGATGTGAAGTCTGCAAGGGTGATTTTAAGTGCTCTTCATGATCTGAGGTATGAGTAATTCCAGAAAGGCAAACACAACTTGCCCTTTCTGCATAGTAAATCTAGTAACAGGCTTTAGTTTTGAAGCAAAGGGATGCAGAATATTAAGGATGACATGGGGTCCCATCGGGGTTGTTAGATGGCTGATGGGCTTGATGGAACCACCTTGGGCCCGTGACATATCTAATACAGAAGGTCTGAGTCAAAGCCATGCTCATGTCCATGAGGGCTGGTCTGTCATACTCCATGAATCATGGATCCAGGTCCCCTGTGACAAAACTGCACCCTTTCTTAACCTCTTAACCTGTTTAATCTTTGCAGTGTCACTAGCTGACACAGGAAGCCGATGCTCTTGCAGAGTAGGACAGATCCCCACACAATACACACAGGTAAGCAAAGGCAAGTCAGCTTTTTTAAAAAAAATTGAATTCACTTCAAATTACAGAAAGTTGGGAATTATCTTTCTAAAACCAGGATCAGTTATACCTTGCAGAGCCGAATTTGGCGTAAAGACCCAAAAGAGTCAAGGGTTTGCTTTGTCCTTAGCACTAAGGCTGTAGTGGGAAAACTTTCCATGGTGCCGTAGGGAACAGTTTCTGGCCTATTCCAGTTGCAAATCACATCCCTTCTGCACATACGACTCAGCTTTAATTAATATCAGTACTGTCTTGAAAGGAAAAACGGCAGTCTAAATGCAGACCTCTCCAGATCTCTAATGTCCTGCACATAATTTTCCAGCAAAATGGAAGCAGAAAAATGTCTCTTGTGCCTTAGGAGTCTCAGAAATTACTTCAACTCGTGTTGCGTTCAAGGGCCGGCAAAAAGATCTGTAAGAACATGAAAATATAGTCTTCTCCTAAGTGTCATTGACAGGTGTGCCTTGTTGATGTTGGTCCTCCAAATAAAAAGCAGTTCAACTTTTCAGGAAAGGAAGCCGTACTGCAGGAAATCAATCTCTTTTTCCTCTTATGCAGCTTCTAGCCAAAGCTATATTGGCCAAACTAGAGAGGGTTAGGGGAGTGTAGAGGAAGGGAAGGTAGGAGGCTGTGCAGATTGTATTTTCTATCTCTTGTGCCTCAGATGTCATCCTTCACAGCATTGCATTGCAGCCCCTGCAGCTGTGCTCTGAGCTGCATCCAAATCTGTGTGAAAGCTGTCTGGAGTACTCTTTCTTATAATAAGAGCTAAAGTGTATCTAGCCTGCTTTTCTCATGCTTTCCCTACCTCTCCTTCCAGCTGAAGAGAAAACATGACATTGAGTGGGCCTGCTTCCCTGAGTTAATCTGCAGTCCCTGTGGATCTCACTGTTTTGCCCTCCTGTACCCCAGTACTGCAGTTTAGCTGCAGGAACAGTCTCCCCTCCCCCCAAAAAACAATAAGACCATAGAAAAAGCTTTTGGTACGATGTGTGAGCCAAAGACAGGAATTTCAGATGTCACTAGGTCAAGAACCAAGAGGACATCCCCACTGACAGTGTCTGTGATGGCCATTTCTTAAGGCCTCTTGCCCACACATTACTGCAGGTGGAAGTGCTTGATGCATTGATATCAGACAGTTCCTGGAGCCTCTATTTACCACCACCTCATACCATGTCAGTTTGTGCACTGTAACACAGGCAGTAGGAGGAAGCTAAGCTGCAGCATGTACTGACAGTTCCCTAGGTAGATTAAACCAGAGATAGGAAGTCCCTGTGATGAGAACATGAAGGTGCAGCCATTTATGCAGGTGCCATACCATTAGCTGGCCACATGCACCAGTGTCTACTCAGACAGTTACAGAATCACAGAATTATTGAGGCTGGAAAAGACTACTGAGATCATCCAGCCCAACCCATGACCTAACCACCACAACTTAGACCATGACACTAAGTGCCACATCCAGTCTGTCCCTAAATCCCTCCAGGGAAAGAGACTCCACCACTGCCCTGGGCAGTCCATTCCGGTGCCTGATCCCCCTTTCCATGAGGAAGGGCTC
>VZRI01004662.1:16495-33921 GCA_013397515.1 Upupa epops
TCGAGGGGAGGCCTCACCACTATAGGGGGAGAATGACATCCCTAGTCCTGCTGGCCACACTATTGCTGATCCAAGCCAGGATGCCACTGGCCTTTTATGCTGCCAGGGCCCCCTGCTGACTCCTGTTCAGTCAGTTGCCAAACCAGTACTGCCAGGTCCCTCTCTGTAGCTGCAGGGGATTATTGTGGCCAAAGTGTAGGACCCTACCCTTGGCCCTGTTCAACCTCATGCTGCTGGCCTCTGCCCATTGACCCAGCCTGTTCAGATCAGTCTGCAGCATCTCCAGCAGAGTTACTGCTGTTCAAGCTGGCATGTGTGGGCTGCAGTCATGTTACTTACTGTAGGTCAGGACTCTTTGCCACATCTGCAAATATTAATGAAAATAGTGTTGGCTTTGTCCTCTGTGCTGCTGCTGTCACCCTCTCGGGGGTGGCATTGTCATGATAGGTTGGCTGATCATGGGACTCTCATTGCAGCAGTGAGTGTGATACATGGAATAAAGTGATCTTTTGAGCCTAGGCATCAGGAAACAGGGCTCTGAAGGGAAGGTCAACGTTGCTGGCAGATCTAAAGCTGCGAAAATGTCAGTGGGAGCAGTAGCCAGAACAGAAAAAGAAAAGAAATTGCTTTTCAGCTATTTGCCAGGAGATGATGAGGTTCTGCTGCTGTGGGTTACCCTTCAAGAGAAGGTGATGTCTGGGGCCTGGAGAGCCAGATACGGATCTTCTTTTTACTAAGAGACTGCCCCTGCCCCGTGTTGTATTCAGACCTATTCTTCATTGCCTCGTATTTATATGAGATATATTTCCCACATGGGAGATTTTGGTCAGGTTGAGTTCAATGATGCCAGTGAGGTGCACAGACAGTGATGACAGAGAGCATTTAAAGGATTTGGTTAAAATTAATCAAAATCGGTGTAGCACAGAAGAATTCAAGGGAATGCACTGGAAAATCACCCTGTCATACTTCTCTCTCATTAGTTTGAATTGCATTCAGTGGGTGTGTTGTTGTGGCACAACAGTGTGCATCTTTATTTGTATGTACGTATATATAAATTGTTCCAACAGTGTGGAAATGGGAATAATGCAGCTGGATATGTCTACTATCTGTATAGATTTCTGTCTCTTTTGCCAAGCGAGTACATATTTTTTCCCCAGTGTGCAGCTCGTGGTAATCTTCACTTGTCATCTAATCGTAAATAAATCTTCTGTTTTGCTTAGTAATTGAAATTGGCATTTTGTGTATCTGATGCTCCTAGGCACCGCGCTGCAGGAATCAATATCATGTGTGACAGTAGCAATTGATTTGTGAGCAGTGGCACCCACACTGAGGACTTCAGGCTTCAGGGATCAAATACTTTGAGAGAGCAGTAAAGTCATTTTAAATCAGGAGGGTTTATGAAGAAAAGGAGGTGATACCCACACTAGAGCCTGAAGCCTAATACAATGAACAAATCAGTTCCTTGCTTTGTCATAGATTTTGAGTGTGATTGTATATAAGCACTGAAAATTATCACAAGTGTAACTTAATTAGCCCATAAATTTGCCACCATCCAAACCTTGACTGGTCCACACTGATGCATTGGAACTGACAGCCGAGCATGATAACCAAGGTACATCCTCAGTGTAAAACAGGTGAAACATAGGCAGTGGTTATTTGGAGGTGAACCTGGGCTTCTCCTTTCTCAGGGATTTGTAGCTGGGTAATCTGAAAGGGACAGGACTGAACAAAAGGGTTGGGAGGAAATTTCTTCGGTTATTCCCTTTTACTGAAATGATATTTGAGGGTCCGTCAGCAAGACGATTCTTCATCATTAATGAATGAATGTCAGTGGCAAGGGCATGAGATTTGCAGGCACTTTATTTCCTTCCTCCTTTGTCCAGTTGGCAGAAGCTTTCCATGACAAAATGTACAATACATGATTGTTCCTTAGCTTTCAAATTCTAGTCCTAATGGCACTGCAGATCATAGTGCTTGATGGTTTTATCCTGGGCTTCTTCAAAGCACAGGAGACAAATGAAAGGGGAATAGAGCAAGAAACACTATCTCAGATGTCTAGATAAAATCAGGCAATGCTTGTACTGTTCTCAGCACTTCCAGTCAGATTTTTCTGGCATGCTGTTCTTTTGCATACATTCATCCTATGAAGCATGGCCTCTTCAGAAGAAGAGGCAAGGATTAATGAGCCACATGCAAACACTAATTTGTCTGAGTTAGAGGAGATTAGTTTTGTTTAGACCATTAGTGTAATTAATCCCACAGACTAGAAATGTTCATTTGGTATTGCACCAGAAAGTGGGGCGTTTTCAGAAGTACAGTTAGTTCAGTTTCACTTTAAAAATTCTGTTTCAAGGCTTCTGCAAATCTAACCGAAAAAGCATAAAATATTAAGGGAGTGGTGATAGAATGAGTGTGCGGGCTGAAGCTGTTATAGGAAAGCATTTGTTAAAACTATATTGGGATATAGTCTGTGTTGTTCTTTGCTTTGGTTTGAGGGAATTCAGGAAATCATCTGGGAATATTTTTTTAGCATGGAGCAGCTCCATGAACACGTTCTAGTGATTTTCCAAAATGGTGTGTTGATCTTTATAACCTTAGACACGGGGTTGTCTTTCCAGCTCTTTGGGAGTGATGGGAGGAGCAGTTTTTCTTCTGACATTTACTTTAATTCATAAAAATTACAGGCATCTGCCAAAATAACCTAAATTGTGGAGGAGGTGGAAATTGGGTCATGGAGAAAGATTAACGCTGAGCAAAAATATTTGCCAGTAGTTTAGGGTGAGAAAGGGAAAACTCAGTGCTGTGGAGGAATGGGCTGGCTGTGGGGATTTTTTACATAACCACAACTGGCTCATTAACAGAGAATGAAGAGAGAGGGGTAGTACCATCTCAGTTGTTTTTCTGTGTTTGTTTGTTCACCTTTACACATCATCACATCACCGGGTCCTCCCCTTTTGTGGAGGGTGACTTGGATTTGATTTGGGCACCTTTATGGTTAGGGGGAGAGAAGGCCAATGTCTCAGCAGACAAACCCTCCACAAGACTCATATCTTATAAATGCAAAAAGCTTGGAGTAAGTTGCCAGCAGTAGACAGAGCAGAAACCTTCTACCTTCTCCTCTGAGTGGACAGAGGGAGGAAGGCAATGTGCCCACTGCGAATTTTAATATATTCGTCAGTGCCAGACAGCTCCTGATTAACTGCCGTTGTCTCTTTCACAGAAGCATGACGATCAGGGCCCATCCATCCTTTTTCTCTCTGTGTGCTGCCTTCCAAACAAACCTCACCAGTCACTTATTCTCCCATTAGGCCTTTATCAGGTGGTGTTCAAACTGACACTTGAGATCAGCCACGCTGAGTCTGTTATTTGCATCTCTGTGTCAGTTTGAGTTTTCAGCTTCTCCAGTAGATAAACTTCTGCTGCAAAGAACGTGCCTTCTTCAGCACCCTCAACACCATCGGTGTGGTGTGTAAATCTATTAACTCCTTGTTGTTCTCTTTCTTCCCTTCTGCTTGAGGCTCCATTTATACTTTCAAAAGAGCAGGCAATGCTCCATGGAAGATACTGCCAGACACAGGCTGAACTGTCCAGGCAGAAGGCCCAGAGCTGCTCTTGATAAATGTCCTAAGTATCTACAGACACCCCAGCACCATGTACATGACAGCCTTGGAAGGGGCACAGCAAAAGCCATGACTGCTTTGGCACATTGAACATCCTTTAGCGAGGAAGGTCATTGATTCGGTATGGAATAATGTATATATTGTATGTATATACAAACTATATTATCCACTGATCACATGACAGGTTAAGTTCTGTATTGTAAGTAGCAGGCACCTTGATGTAATTCAAGGGTTGTTTATCTGAAAGGACACTTTAGGGTACAGACTGGTACAATATTTTGAGAGAGTCGGGGGCAGGAACTTCTCTATAAAGGTCACGCATTTCTATAACATTCTTTGACACCCCAACTTCTAATAGACCCTAAATTGCTTTAATCGCCTAACAAATTGTGCTTGAGCTGAAATTTTGCCATTTCTGGGTTAAATTCAGGTTTTCTTTCAAAAATCGTGTCTGACAGTGCACATCATGGGATGAAATAAGTTTTCAGTGGAACTGCAAGGGGCATTTGTACATGAAATGAAATATACTGGAATGTGGTTAAAATGCAGGGAGGGACTTTCACTTGTGCGGATTCGCCACAGACAAGGTTACCACAAAAAAAAGAGTCAAGTGTTCAGAATGTTTCCCCTACATCTTGTTGATCAGCTAAATATTAGCTTAAAAGGAAGGATGTCATACATGAATTACAACCTCTGTTTTCTTCAGTGTGTGGGTATTTTTAGAGGTCTCTGAGTCAACCAGTCTGCTGTGTCCAACCGGAATGAATCATTGATGACACCCTTTGCTGGAAGAATTCAATTCCTTTCCCTGCTATAATGTCCCTGTCATGGAAAGAAAAAGAGTTTAGGTGCTTTGGCACACCGTTACGCCACTGGATGCATTCTGCTTGACTGCAGGTCAGGTCGCTTGATGTGTTTAGGGATCTGCCTGAGGAGGTGTCTTCAGTTCTGGGTAAGAGACCATGTCATAAAAGTCTGCTTGAGAGAAACTCTGATAGGGAGAGCATCACAAAAACCCTAAGCCAGAGTTTCTTCTGTAGGTCAGAGGATTGTTAAAAAATACATTCATGTGTCTGGATTGTGTATGGCGGGGTGAAATTAAACCATCTATTTTACTTAGCATACAGTTAGTTTAATCTCCCATTTCTGCAGTAGGGTAGCAAAGATCTCCCAGCAGAGCTATAGACTGGGCGATGAGTGGCTGGAGAGCAGCTTGGCAGAGAGGGACCTGGCAGTACTGGTTGACAACTAGCTGAACAGGAGTCAGCAGCATGCCCAGGTGGCATAAAAGGCCAGTGGCATCCTGGCTTGGATCAGGAATAGTGTGGCCAGCAGGACTAGGGATGTCATTCTCCCCCTGTACTGGGCATTGGGGAGGCCTCCCCTTGAGTTCTGGGACAGTTCTGGGCCGCTCACTTCAAGAAAGAGATGGAGGGGCTGGAGCAGGTCCAGAGGAGCAACAAGGCTGGGGAAGGGACTGGAGGGAAAGTCTGATGATGAGAGGCTGAGGCAGCTGGGGTTGTTTACCCTGCAGAAGAAGAGCCTCAGGGGGGACCTTCTCCCTCTCTACAACTCTCTGAAGGGAAGTTGTAGACAGATGGGGATCAGGCTTTTCTCCCAGGTAACTAGTGATAGGACGAGAGGGCAGGGCCTGAAGCTGGGCCAGGGCAGGATTATGTTGGATGTTAGGAAGCCCCTTGGAAAGGGTGGTTAGAGTTTGGAGTGGACTGCCCAGGGCAGTGGTGGAGTTGCCATCCCCAAAGGTGTTTAAGGACAGACTGGATGTGGCCCTTCATGCCCTGGTCTAGCTGATGTGGTGATGTTAGGTTGTAGGCTGAGTCTGATGATCTCAGAGGTCTTTTCCAGCCTGAATAATTCTGTGATTCTGGAACATCTGTTTGGACCATTTGCATGGTTTGTTGGGTACTATATAATTCTAGGAGGTCTGCAACCACTCTTGTGTCAGTCCTTTGCCCTTGCAACAGGTTCACTCCGAAGAAAAATGTCTGTTTGCTGTAGAAGGATGTTGAGGTTGTGGCTTGTGAAACACAGCACCTCAGAGCCTATTTAGTTTGTGGTATGAAAAACAAATCGTAAGATAATGCTTTAAGAACTCCATCACTTAGCGAAGTAGGGAATTGTTTAGAGTTGTTATAAATCAAGTTCTGTATTGCAATACAATATTTTCAAGTTTAGGGTAGTGTTTTCCCTCTTGATGCAATAAACATTTTCATAGGTATTTCACTTGGGTTCTTTCTAGGTTTTGATCATAAATCTTCCAGCTCTCTCCTGCTATTTTCTATAGACACTCGTGGGCATCCTTCATACTATCCACTTATGTATTTTCCCATTACTATTCTGATGCGTAACTGATAAGACATTTATTTTTCTGTTTATGAGAAGATGGGATTATTGAGAAACACCGGGAAAGCCCACGGATGTGAACACAGCTGAATGTGCAGATACCTAAGCAACACCCAAGCAGATAGCACTGCATAAATATTTGTCTTGTACACCCTGAGAGTTCTTGAGGATTAAACTCTTGAACAATGACAACAAGCTAATAGTTTTGGTATTGACAAAGCACAAAGACAAGATGTGACAAGTTGATTTTCAGGAAGAGAACTGAACTGCTCGGTGTTTCTGATTGTAATTATTTGAACACGGTGAATGCAATCTGATGGCCTGTGTGACATGTATTGTGAGAGAATAATGGCTCAAAGTTGGAAAGGAGGCTGGTGTAATCACCTTGAGGACTACAAAGTTACTAGCAGCATCTTTAATGCTTGAAGGACATTGTCCAGAATCTGATTAGATGCTGAATGGCATTAACCAAGGTCGCCACCTGCCTCTTATATTTTGAGGCTCCTGGACCACAATACCTACATTCTCTTGGAGCCTCAGAACTGCATTTTAATCTCCAACACCAGGGTGCTTGGTGTACTATCTGTAAAGAATATGCTTCCAGAAGTCTACAGAAGTACTGTTTCTGAGAGGACATTCGCTCAAACTCCCACTGCAAATGTGAGAGTTGTACTGTTAAAGCTGATTGCTTTTTCAACCCATCTTCTGAATTCTCTGGAAAGGAGATTTAGGGTAAATTATTCAGCAAGAGGACTATGGAGTTGAGACCTTGTCCTTAAGTTCTTTGAGTAAAATGGAAAAGGAGGAATCCTCAGATGAAGGCGAGCATGAAGACCTTGTGGCAGGAGTAAGGAAATGATTATTTGTCTGCTGAAAAAACTGAACTGGGAGACAAGATAAAGATGTTAAAGAGGTTTATGTCATGGGGATAGTTGCATCCTCCTTAGCACTGCGGATAGTATAAAGTAGCCACATTAAAATAGGTCTTCAAGGCCTCAGTTCAAATGCAGCTGTATTTTGCAGAGGACTAGGCTGTTAAAAATGTGTGCTTGACCCCTTTTGGTATATGCTTGGCTTAAGAACCAGCGAACAGATGTGGTCAAAAATGGCTCAAATGGAAAAGTACATGACTCTTCATCTAAAACAAAACTCTACATTTTTAACCACCAAAATCTCGGCAAGAAATACTTACTCTGAAATGAGAATGCAGTTATTTGCTAATGGGTATGCTAGTATGTATCTGATGCAAATGCTTGTTGACCTGATTCCTACTTACATTAGTGAATTTTAAAAGTTTGACCAATTTAAATAGACAACAGTGGGAGCAGGAGATGTGGAGGTAAAAATAAGGAAATAATGAGGCTGCTTGATGCTTTTCCGCAAGGCCTTGGTGTACTGTAGCAAAACAAAGTGTAGAAGCTTAGGTTAAAATGAGTAAGGAATCATATCTAGCTGTACGTTGGTATGGGTATCAATCCTCAATTCTCCAGGTATTTACCTATCGTTTCATGTACTCTGACCAGTTTGGGATTAACCATCACTCTGTTTCAGTTGAGAAAATCTTTCCACAACTGTAAGCTTTCCCCAACAATTGCTGCTCATTTATCTATAACATTATTGAAGGATCACTCAATTATGCAGATTGAGGTGGAAAAAATTTGCACACATTTAATCATTTTATTTTCTCCAAGTGTACCAAGAGAAGTGGAGGCAAAGACCCAGCCCACCAAATCAGAAGTGAAAAAGGAGAGTAGGGAAATCATTTATTTCTCCAAGAGAAAATACTGAGAAACATTGATTCACAAGAACATTTAAAAATAGAATTGAAGCTTCAGTGGAAGCTGTACAAATATGAATAGATATTTCTTTAATTCACTTCATGTGCTGCTTCTGTAGCTGTCGATGAATGTTTGTAAACTGTTTTCCCCCATGTGTTGAAATTATATTATTGACTAGAAACTAGTCTAAACTAAACCCGAGTGTTTTGACATGAAGAATAATTTTGTGGACTCTGCCTTTGGTTTAGAAGTAATCACTTCATACTGAAGAAAGTGGGAACTGCTGTTGCCACTACTGCACCATTCAGGTTCCAACTGAAGGGAGGGGAAAAGGGAAAGAAAGGAAATTATGTTCTGCAGTAAATAGTCAGCTATGTAATGCTGCTTTTAGAAGGATGACTCTTGAACTAGTTCTGCACTTCACAGTCTCCTTCAGACCAATTTTTGTAACCTGCAGGGTGGAGTATGCAATTTGAGAGAGGTGGAGCTGCTCCACCAACTGTTGACAGCTGTGAGATTGAGGAACTGTCACTGGAGAGCAATGAAACATCCATCTCTTAAGAAGAGAAGCCTGGGGGTATGAGAGTAGGGAAAGAGGAATGAAAGTTAAATGGGAGATGCTGTCAGCAAAAGTGCCTACAGATTTAACGAGGGTTTGGATTCTGTTTCCCAGAGTAGTCATTCACCCATAGAAAAAAAAAGCAACCTCAAAAAACACAAGTGCAGTGCAGGCTTACATGTCACACAGTTCCACGCTGTCCTTGGTGCAGCCCCAAGCTTGATGTTGGCCTGATCTATGTACCAGAAAGCACTTACGCAGCCCACAGAATACTAAATAGCAGCATCTCTAATTGCAGATTTACAGGCAGAGCAGCTGCTGGTTTCAAGATTCATGTATGCTTTTCTCTGCCTTTCCACAAGTGAGTTTTATCTTCTGCACTGTTCCCCTGAGCACCGTCTTGCAACCCCAAACCAGGATTACACTGAGGACTAACTACACAAGTGGGAATGCCACCGTTACATCCTTCCTCTGCTTCCTAGGGCCAAATGGGGATGTGTCCAACCTCTGAGCTAATTGATTATGCTCGTTTGAAGTAACCCCACAGACATTTATTGCTGTTTGGTATATCCCTTCTTTAGGATGCAGGAGTGTGTCTAGAACCAGCATAATCCTCCACCTGTGGAGAAATGCAATGATGTTTCTCCTACAGAAGTTTTATGGCTTCTTTTCACTAGAAGACAGGATGAGTTCTTGTGATCTGCTGTTTAGTTGTCACACCATAGCCTGCTGATGTGAGCCACTGGTGCATAACTAGGTACTGCTCCAACTCACACGAGAATGAAGATATAGCAATTTCGTTTGTTATATTAATTATTTGAAAATTCTATTATGTGTATGAGAATAACATCAATATTTTCACTAAATACAAATCAATTTACTAATTTCAAAAATGTTTCAGTGATACATGGCTTTGGACTGGTGCATATCACCTCGTAGCAAGAAACACTACTGGCTTTCTGACTGTATAGCTCCAAGAATCAGTAACCATACGAGATGCTTTTCTTTCTTTTCCTGTTTTTAATAGTCTGTTTGAGACAAAAGCTCCTCTGCTTTACACTCTTAACATAGTGGGTTCTGTTTTGTTCTGGAAATGCTTAGTATTTTCTTGTTGGCCGTAATGTCTCTCATTGGAACCAAGTGCATCTTCAGAGTGGGCACTCGTTCTAGGATGCTCTGAGTTCACTTTCTGCATTCAATGGAAGAAAACTTATCTGACATAGTAACAACTCCTCCAGCAGCATGGATGTCCTGAATGCTACAGCCATTCCCCAGTGGTGAATGATGCTATGGTGTTGGCAGGGTGAAAACAGGAGTTGCTTCTTCACCTTCACTAGCAAAACTAACATACCTCTGTTTTCATGTGGATCTAAAGTCATCTGTCTCTGGGCCTGTGAAGAAAACATTAAAAATGACTTTCTGACTTAGCAACTACTTAATGTCTGGAAATAGCTGTAAGGTTTGCACTTGCTCAGGATCAAGTGACTAACCTTGAAAGGCCAAGAAAAGCCTGCTGTGTGCCTGGTGAAACTGTTTATGTTGTACAAGTAACTGAAGAGTTGGGGTTTTGTGATTGGTAAGCTAGAGCCTCTGCCTGGAGCTAAAGCCATAGAAGTGAATATGTACCAGTGCGTTGCCTGATTGTGAAATTCTCTGTTAAAGATGATTTTTACTATTAGATTTTTATCCTCCACTAAGAGGGCCTACTGTTGAATGATGATTATTTAAACCGTAATGACGATTTAAAACCTGAACTCCATTGAAGCAGCTGGGCACATTCAATATTGTACTCACCTGAGGAGAGGGGAAGAATTGCCTGCAGTACAAAAGATGCTGATAACATCCAGTAAACTGTGTAGGACTGACATGCTTAGCTGAGCTATCAAAGAATTCTCATCAGGCAAACTTTCAGTGGAGACTAAAAAAACCTGAGTATGTGTAGCACGGACTGTGTTAACTCATCTGGCCTTGGAGAAGGATGCACAACCCCTAGGTGTTGGCTTCAGAATTTCATTACTCACTATAGAGTTTCCAAAGATTGAAAGATACTACATGTAGAAGCAAGGTAGATGTTTCTCACAGAAACTTTGCTATCTGACTTTCAGTTTCGGTGGAGACTTGAGACATCACTTGGGACTGGCAATCAAGGATCAAGGAAGATTGGGTTTGTGTCGTTTGGAGTGTTTATACCTCACTGTTTCTTAGAAGGATGTTTCAGCATGACAGAGGAAGCAGGGGTTGAGGCGGTATTATCTGCTTTTCCTGTTGAAGTCCCGTTTGTGAGATAGCTTGGTTTATCTCTGCAGGAAGCAACACCTGCAAGGCAGCAAATGAAAATAACGTTGCAGAAAAGAGTTGCATTGCAGATGGCAGGGGAGGATCTTGCAGTCATATTTGCCATAGTGTAAATAACTCATCATACATATAACTGTACATTTCAGCATGCTGTAGAAATGGGCATGTGCCACAGGGACATCTGAACCAACAAACCAGAGAGAGCAGCCAGCCTGGTTACTGCTCATAGACTTTCTCCAGTGGAGATAGTGACTTCAGACATGGTGATACTGAATAGATTCTTTTTCATGAACACATTCAGCCACTATTTACGTCTAGTGTTCATACGATACCTTGGCAAGCATTCCAACATTCAGCTATGCCTTACAGAAAGGGTTATAATTTTGTTTATTCTTTTTTAACCTGTCACCTATTTTCTTTCCTTTTTATTCAGGTCCTCCCTATCCACTCTTGCTATTTTACCTGTGAATTTTAGGGCTATAGTGCCCATATCTAGCTTTCACAGTTGTGCTATATGATTTTGGGGATAGGTTTGGTGGAGGATTGTCCAGAACATAATGTAGTATTTAAAATGAGGGTATGCTGTAAATGTGTGGTTAAGTAATGATGGTCCACTTTTGTTTCTGTTCCTTTCCAGTTGGTCATGCCAGTCCAGTTGCTTTTTGGCCGCTGAGGAGCAATGAACAGACATTTTCACACTTCTGTTACAACGAGACCTCACTTCAAAACAGAGTATGTAAAGTAGCTGGTTTGCCCCATGGGTGGTGATTTGTCTATGCCCTCTGCCTTTTTATAACTATTCTGGTCAGTATTTTGACAACTATTTGTCATCAACCTTTGTCTTTAGTAATCTGATTAATTTAAACATCTCAGCACTGTTTGCCACCACATAGCAGCTTCTTTTTCTAAATCATTTCTGAGTGTGCTGAGCTGGTTATATCCCACACAGAGATTCCCAAGGATCATTTTTAGTGTCCTCTTTCTACTGCAAACCCCCACTTTGGCTGTCTTTTACCTGTTACATGATCATTTGAGGACTGTTATCCTATGGCAGGTGAATTTATTTAAGAATCTTACTGAGCATCTTGTTGAATACATTTGTCATTTTGAAGGAAGGCTTGAGAAACCCACAGAGTGACTGCTCCAGCTGTGCCATGCCACAGCTGGGGAAGATCTGGCTGTCATCAAAGAGTTTTTTAGAATAATTTAAGGGAAACAATGGTGAATATCAAATTGGAATCATTACAGCAAATTGCACAAAAGCTAAGTTGCTAAATCTAACTTTTTTTTCTATGAATAGAGTATCGACAATCAAAAGGAGAGTTTCAGCCTCGTTAGTCTAGCTCTGGATCAGCCAAGGAAAGTGAGATTTCATATTGGAATTCATAGCACAGTCTTTCTGGTGTACTTAAAGATGGAGAGAGGGTGGCTCATCTGTAAATATTAATTTCTGAGCTAGTTTAACTGATCAGAAATACAGATTTTACATGGCTATAATTTTCATTTTGTGCTTGTTTTGCCCAATCAGGATGGGCTCTGCATTCTAAGGTCTTAAATTTGGAAGAGTCTCATTTCCTCACTAATACGATCACTGTAATAATAAAAAAAAGTTCAATCAAGAACAGGATGAACAGAGGATAAAGCCTGACCTGCTGATAAATGATACGGTACTGTATTATATTAGAATGAATGGCACTCCCTTCCCTCGATACTCACGTGGTCCAAGTGCCATGTCCAGTTTTTCCTTGAACACCTCCAGGGATGGCAACTCCACTGCTTCCCTGGGCAGTCCATTCCAGTGCCTAACTACCTTTTCTGTGAGGAAGGGCTTCCTAACACCCAACCTAATGCTGCCCTAGCCCGGCTTCAGGCCCTGCCCTCTGGTCCTATCACTAATTGCCTGGAGAAAAAGTCCAACCCTCGCTTGACTACAACCTCCCTTCAGGTAGTTGTAGAGAGGGAGTAGGTCCCCTCTGAGTCTCCTCTTCTCCAGGCTAAACAACCCCAGCTCCCTCAGCCTCTCTTCATCGGACTTTCTCCAGGCTGTTCCCCAGCCTCCTTGCTTCTCTGGATCTGCTGTTGCTCCTCAGTCTCTTTCTTGATGTGAGGGGCCCAGAACTGCCCCCAGGACTCAAGAGGAGGCCTCACAAGTGATTTCTTAATCCTACGTGAACCCAGGTGTTGTTGTTAGTGACAGAAGTCTCCTTCTTGGACTTCTCTTCTGCTGCTTGTTAAAAAAGATGTTTATGTGGTGTGAAATATGTGACTGGAATAACACTGCAAGACTGACTGCCAGCCAGAGATGCTGACCCCATGGGGAAAATGTTAAACACACTAAATGAGATTAAAATTAATAATTGTCTCCCAGTATAGTAGTGATTTGTTCTGATGCCATTCCTATCCACAGATAATTTTGTGCAGTTTTGTTAAACACATAATTGAGTACAGAGCAGGGTATTGCAATGAACTTCACTATGTTCAGTCATTTAGGACACTAAATATTCTGGCTTGGCTAGATAAACTACTTGAAGGTCACCTATTTGCCTAATAAAGGGAAATCATACAGGCCTTGTCTGTTATGATAGAATTGTTTAGGTTGGAAAAACTTCTAAGATCATCAAGTCCAATTATGCAAACTGTACCAAGCCCACCACCAAACCATGTCCTTAGGCTTCATATCGACATGACTTTTAAACCTGTCCAGCAATGGCAATTCAATCCCCTCCTCACACAGACTGTTCAAAATCTGGGGTATTCAGCTAAGTTTCATGGTTTTACTGAAAGGATTGTCAGGCAATTATGGCCTGAAGCTGCACCAACAGAGATTTAGGTTGGATGTTAGGAAGCGCTTCCTCATGGAAAGGGTGATTTGACACTGGAGTGGACTGCCCAGGGAGGTGCTGGAGTTGCCACCCCTGGAGACATTTAAGAAAAGTCTGGACGTGGCACTTAGTACCCTGGTCTAGGTTGTGGTGATGTTAAGTCACAGGCTGGGCTTGATGATCTCAGATGTCTTTTCCAGCCTCAATAATTCTGTGATTCTGTGTTCATTAGAACAGCCTGCCCAGGGAGGTGGTTGAGTCACCATCCCTGGAGGTGTTGAAGAGAAGGGTAGGTGTTGCATTGGGGGGCATGGTTTAGTGATGCTGATAGGGCTAGGAAAAGGTTGGACACAATGATCATGAAGACCTCTTCAAGTCAAAACTGTTCTGTGATAGTATGAAATATATTTCGATGACTGTATGATCTGAAGAAGAATTCTGTTTCCAAAACCTGCCTACAAGTAGTAATATTCATGAAAAAGTAAACAACAAATACGAAAATGAAAAGAGTACAGTGATGGGACACATCAGTTTCCAGCCTGGCTTGGCAGTCCATAACAATATGGGAAACACTGTGTTCAGGTAACTGTTACAGTTTCTCAACGTAAACCAATTTGGCAAAATTAAGTGCTGGTGACACAAAGGCAATAGGAACATTTCATCATGCCAGAACTCTTGGTTCATTGTGAAACAAGGCACTACAGCAAAAAGGCTATTTTCAGTGAATTTTGATGAAGCTGAGAATGACTTAGCACTGTCTGAGATTTTTTCATTACTGAATTAAAAAGTATTATAAAAATATTAATTTAAGATAACTAAATTATTGTTGGTCAGAACATCTTATTCTACTGCCAAAGGAACTGTATTTACAGAGAATAGAGACTTCTCTTCTTGTAATTTAGTTACAGTCAGGAAGACCCTGATGACTTCATTACATCTGAGACAGGACAGCACTGTGCAAAGCTTAAGTCTAGGAGGACAACGAGGGCCTCTATGTCATGACAAAATTGTAAATATAGTTTAGAAAATGGGAATCTCTTAGCAATTTTATCTACCTCTCCGTAGCTCATGAAGAACAGTAATAAATCAAAGACAACCATAAAGCATGAGCGGTAGGATGTTTCTGAAAACACCCTGATTTTATATTTTGATTGTCATTCTTTAATACCTTACAACTGCTGAAGTTGGGTTTTATAATCCAGTATCAGTGTGCCACTGTCAAGATAAGGAAAGCTTTTTCTCTGTTCCCAAGGGATTAAGATGTTCTCAGGCATCAGCAGATGATTTGATGCTAAAAGCTCCTGACCACTAAAACTGAAAAAGTTCACTTGCAGCAGCAGCATCTGGCAAAAAAATAAAACTTCAACCCAGTTCAGCAAGAGAATAGATGCCTTCCACAGGGTTGAAAAATCTAGTAACCACATGATAAAAGCTCTTTATATGTCACACAGCCTTCTTTTTTGTTAAGGGTTGAACCAGTTTTACAGTTACGATATTCAGATGCAGTGCCTGATGCACCGACGAAGGATTTCCTTGTGTATCTCTGAAGGAGGGCTAAATCAGCAAAGACTGCAGTATGAGAAAAATAAGAATGAGGGCTTATGTGATGTCAGTTCTCTGGGATTTTATGATCAATGCTTCAGGAAGTGAGCAGAATTGATCAAATTATTGCAAATTAATCTGCAGCTTCTGAACACAGGCTTTGCGTCTCTTCATGATTCATCATCCTGTGATCTTGTGAAACAAACAAATGAGTTAGTGTTGGGCAGACAACAGGGGTGACAGCTGATTCAATTCTCTTTTATATAATAAAAAAATAAAAAAGAGCAATGAACTTGTCCAGAAACTTTAGGATAAATAACTCCATGAAGTTCAGTGGCATTTGTGTCACGTGTTGCTAACTGGCTTAAAGACAGGAGGGCAACTGAATCCCAGAAGAAGGTGAAAGTTATTGAGAGTTGTTTTTTTTCCCCTGAAAGCATTCATAAGATTTGTATGCACCCATGGGATCACGGAATGTGCTTTATATTATTTCTGAAGAAAATAGTTTCTGCTGCTCCTCCAGACAATAGCCTTTAGACTTTTTTTAGAGAAAATATTTCAGCATTAAGTTCAGACTCATGACACGAGAGGAAGATATCATGCCTCTCATGTTTGTTCTGTCCTTTGAGAAGGTAATTCCAAGGCCCTTGCTTGTGAAACAACACTATTCTCTGTCCATCCACAGTTAGCCCTGAACATTCCCTGCTTGAATATGTGGCTTGAGAGAAATCTGGAGGCGGAACACTTGCAATTAATACAGAACCTTTCTCATAGGCTTGAGAGACCTGTTATCACTGGAAAATGCAAAATACTTTTTCTTGCTAATTACTGTAATGCACTGTGGAATGATATAAACCTTGTTTTGGTTATCTAGCTGCTCTTAATTCTGACTATCCAATTGTAAATGCTTTAATACATCCTAATACAGGTGATTTACGGAAACATTTGGTATGAAAACAAATGCCCATCTTAGTTTGAAAATAATGAACTAAAATCAACCAGTAAAATTGGTTTTACACAGGCTCTTGCGAAGAAGTCATTCTGATGATGATATTGTGGTTCTTAATAGAGCAAATTTCATCAACAAACTAGGTCGCAGTCAAAGTACTAAGCTTTATATATTAGCAATAAAGTAAAATGTCAAGAATCAGGATCCTGTTTGTTTATAAACTAAGACACAAGCATCAAAGCTTGAAGTTAAAGAATGTGTGTGTTTTGTGTATAAAATATCCTAGGCACTTGACAGTACCACAGATGCAGAGAATGTAGTATGCTGTGAAATCTAATGAGTCGTCTTGCTGTTGCTGATGAAGATCTTGTCACGACTGAACAATTTATTCTTTATCAACTGTGGCCACACCAGTGACAGCACAACTGTTAAAACCACCAGATTAGCTCTATTTTCTCATAAAAAGTAAAACAGTAGAAAACATTCCACCCACTCATCCTGCATTGCTATAGCCTATTCACTGAGCAGCCCTAAAACCTAGCTGCTGGCACCAAATGGTCTTAAATGTGATCATTAGCAAATTGAGAGCCATGCAGAGAAAGAAAGGTAGATTTCCAGCCTGCACAGAAAACTACCCCAAAGCAAGAGCCATTGGAAACTTCTTGCATAAAAAGTCTGTAGAGCCACACGTATATCCAGAAGCTGCCCTACAGCATCATCTTGTCTCACTGTGGTAGATTATAAAAGGCAATGTGCAGCTGGTAGGTGTAAAGATGAGTAAACATTCCTACTTGGCATACAAGGGGCATGTGCGAATTGTGTATATCTATACAAAAATTCATTTTTCTCTAAGCTTTGCCTCAGAAGGTACCATTTGCAGAAACCAAGAGCCATGTAATATACGGTTAATATTCTATTTTCTTGAAATGTTAGGAAAAGTCTATTAATGTGGGCCCTCTCCCATTTTTATTCTCTGTCAGTTTTTCTGGGTAGATTTTTGATAACATAGCTATTATAACAGGTACAAGTTGCTTATTGTGACTGATGTGCAGAAGACTCCAAGGCAGGGGGTTTGTCAGTCCTTCCAACCTTCAGTGTGTGGACAACTGCAGCAGCAGAACTGCATCCTATGTGGTACAGTTTGTTTGCACTAATGGGATGCTGTGATTAATGAAGTACAGAATGCAAATTTGCTGTCAGGGACCAGAGGGTCATTAGGGACAGTCAGGATGGCTTCACCATGGGGAAGTCATGCTTGACCAACATGATAGTCTTTTATGAGGGCATAATCAGGTGGATAGATGACAGCAGAGCAGTGGATGTGGTCTATCTTGACTTCAGTAAGGCATCTAATACAGTCTCACATAGCATCCTTGTGGCCAAACTGAGGCAGTGTGGACTGGATGATAGAATACTAAGGTGGATTGTTAACTGGCTGCAGGATACAAGAGTAGTGGTCAATGAGACAGATTCTAGTTGGAGGCCTGTATCTAGTGG